>CAUYTI010095916.1:0-11261 GCA_963575145.1 Galago senegalensis | reverse complement strand
AGGTTAGATGAGTGTGTGTGTCTTAAATTATTGGGTACCTGCAAGGACTGGGCAAAAACATTGCCTTTGATCTTCCTAGCAACCATTGCAAAGAAGGAAACATAATCAGTTACATGATTCAGAGTACTTTTTTTTTTTTTTGTTAGAGACAGAGTCTCATTTTATTGCCCTTGGTAGACTGCTGTGGCGTCACAGCTCACAGCAACCTCCAACTCCTGGGCTTAAGTGATTCTCTTGCCTCAGCCTCCCGAGTAGCTGGGACTACAGGCACCCACCACAATGCCCCGCTATTTTTTTTGATGCAGTTTGGCTGAGGCCGGTTTGAACCCACCACCCTTGGTATATGGGGCCAGCGTCCTACTCACTGAGCCACAGGTGCCGCCTGATTCAGAGTACCTTTAATGTAAAAATAAACTCTTTATTCTAGAGAAGTGCTGCTGTTCATTGGCAACTGTAGATCAGTCTATATGCTCAGTGTGGCCACGTCCTTAATATCAAAAATCCTTGTGGCAATCACAACCCTGGATATTATATGCTGTTTCTTACAGTTTCTCTCAATGCAAACTGAGGTTTCTCAGCAAAACACAGGTCCACAACAAAAGTTATTTTATGAAGAGACAAAGCGATGTGGTTCAAATATGCAGTTCATATTTGAACTTGGAAAAAGTTCATATCGGATGCTTGGAAAAATCCGAGCTTAAAGCATTTTGATTCCTGTGTTCCACTGAGGCCAAAGTGCTCAAGCACGTCTTGGTGGCCTCAGAGCAGAACCTCTACCCACTTTTGATTAGAAGAGTAACTTCTTTTGCATATTGAGGCTCAATGTAAGATTGCCTTAGCGAAAGAGGTCCATGGTATAGAAATAGAGACTAGAATAGAGACTGCTTAGTTTTTACCCAGTCTCCCTAAACATGTCTCACATCCTAAAGGGTTGTCAGTATTGAGGATTAGAGGGTTTAAAGTTATATTCTCTGAAGTGTAACAGTTTCTGAAGTTCCTTTAAATGGGTAATCTGTATAATATATAAGTGGTGTGAATTGTGTGTTGTCTATATTTGTATTATGTGTGTTATAAGTACATGTGTGTACACTATACTTCTTTCTCCCCACCTCTATTCCCCAAGGTGGCCTGGACTAGAGGTTAGCACTAGTCCCCAGTAGTAAGTACTTAATAGCTAGGGAGGTGGGTTATCTTGGGTTTCACCATTCCTACTGTCACAGAACAGCGGTTCTCAACTTGTGGGTTGCGACCCCCTTTGGGGGTCTCCTACATATCAGATATTTACATTATGATTCATAATAGTAGCAAAATTACAGTTATGAAGTAGCAATGAAAATAATTTTATGGTTGGGGGTCACCACAACATGAGAAACTATATTAAAGGGTTGGTCATGGCATTAGGAAGGTTGAGAACCACTGTCACAGAGGTTCTCAGAGTCCAGAAAATACCTCTACTTGGTTCCCAGAAATAATAAGCACATGGTGAAGCCCACACTTGCTTAACTTCAGGCTATCTCTCTGTGCTCTCAACCTATAGTCCATGGGGGGACTCCCAGTGCTCTCCCTAGACCAGTGGTTCTCAACCTTCCTACTGCCACGACCCTTTAATACAGCTCCTCATGTTGTGGTGACCCCCAACTTTTGTTACTACTTCATAACTAATTTTGCTACTGCTATGAACTGTATGAACTGGCCCCTGTGAAAGGGTTGTTCAACCCTCAAAGGGGTTGCGACCCACAGGTTGAGAACTGCTGACCTAGAACAGGGGTCCTCAAACCTTTTAAACAAGGGGCCAGTTCACTGTCCCTTGGACCATTGGAGGGCTGGACTGTGGGCCCTGGGACGAGTCAGTTGCTAAGCAAGACAGGTAGCAATGGCAAAAACACCCGGCAGGCCGGATAAATGTCCTAGGCAGGCCACATGTGGCCCGCGGGCCATAGTTTGAGGACTCCTGCCCTAGACTGATTATATCCCATCTGCTTGGAATGTTCCTTTCTACTCCTCATCTTCTACCCTCATCCATCTGAGGTGAGCCTCCACTCAGCTTTCACTATAGCACAAGAGTCATACCTTCTATGAAGCCTTCGCTGGCCCCCAAAGCTCTTTTCTTTGTGTCCCCACTTAATGTACTCTTTAGATGCAGTACCCATCACACTTGGGTGCACTCATTTACTTGTCTGTCTCCAGAAAGCTCCTTGAGGACAGGAAATGAGTCTTGTTTATCTTTGTAACCACAGTGCCTGCCATATGGCCTGGCCCTGAGTAGATGTGCAAAACCAGGTTTTGATTAAATTTTATAAGGTCAAATGTTTGGCTACTTCGTTTGACAGTCTGATGAAGACTTCCTGAGCACCTACTGTCTGCCAGGTACTGTGCTATACAGTATAGCACAGTACCTGGCAGACAGTAGGACACATTCCCAGGTCTGAAGAAGCTTGATTCAGTGAGAGAACAGACAAAAACAGCAATAGCCCAAGTGATCAGGGCTGTGACAGAGAGGCGTCCCAAGAGATTGGGGAGCATGGAGGAGACACCTGCTTCAGCTGGGGGCAGAGAACATGTTGCTCCAGTGGAATCTTGAAAACAGGCAGGGCCAGCCACATAGGGAAGGGCAGCAACAACATTCCAGGAAGGAGACATAACACTGCAAAGGCAAGGGATAGGCAGCCCGGGGGTTCAGGGAACCATAAATCACTGAGTAGTGTTGCCCAAAGAGTGGGACTTGTGCCACTGAAATAGTGAAAGATAATTTTGTATATTTATTTTGATGTGTGTTAGAAAAAAATATGTAACTAGAACATCAAGCCCTTAGATTTAAATAAAGCTAAGGGTTTTTTGGGGGGTTTGGAGATAGTCTTGCTTTGTCACCCTCGGTAGAGTGCTGTAGCGTCACAGCTCATAGCAACCTCAAACTCTTGAGCTAAGTGGTTCTCTTGGCTCAGCCTCCCAAGTAGCTGAGACTACAGGCCTCTGCCATAATGCCTGGCTGGGTTTTTTTTATTGTAGTTGTCGTTGTTTAGCAGGCCTGGGCTGGGTTCAAACCCGCCAGCCCTGGCATATGTGGCTGGTGCCCTAGCCACTGAGTTACAGGCGCCGAGCCAAAGCTAAGGATTTTAAAGGTCAGTTAGTTTTATATTAAGAAAAAATACAAGTAACATGCCAAACTGTTATGACTAGGATTTTTTAAAGACAAGTTGGTTAAACATTTATTAAATACTTACCTTGTGTCAGGCACTATTCTAAGTGTTTTAAAGTACTACTCATTTAATTAAATCCCCCCCAAACCAAGATATGCACTTTTATTATCTCCACATTTTGTGGGTCTTTTTTTTTTTTTTTTTTTTTAACAGATTAGGAAAAAGGGAGTACAGAAAAGTTGAATGACATCCTGGTAAGAGGGTAGAGGCAGGATCTGAACACAAGCAGTAGGCTGGCTTCAGAGTCTGTCCTCCTAACCACTTAACTTTACTATACAGCAAATACGGTAATAATAGCTGATAGATATTGAAACAGGTACCATGTGAAGTACAGCAGAACCTCTGTAAGTTGACCACCCAAGGGACTATAATAAGCTGGTCAACATATGGAGGTGGTCAACATAAGGAACTAGGCCCCTGTATTGATATGGATGAATGGTGCATGTCCAATCTATGAAAATTAGGTCGACTTAAGGAGGTGGTCAATGTAGGGAGGTGGTCAACTAGGGAGATTGTGCTATATTTAGTCTTAATTATCTCATTTAACACTCTCTATAATCTTTCAAGGTGGGTACTCTGGGGCATGTCTAATACTCTGAAAAATTAGATTCAGAGAGGTTAAATAACTTGCTCAAATTTAAGGAAGGTAGTTAGTATAGATCAAATTTATATTTAACACAGATTAAATTTCAGTGTGGAGTTTAGGGAGGCACTGAAAGGCTTTCATGAATTGGTCAGATTTGGCAGGTCAAGGTAACCCATCTCTGCCCAACACAACTTCCTGAGCTTTCCTTTATTGATTACCAAAACTTGCCTATTTACATGTTTCTCTCTCTTCATAGGCCTTGAGAGCAGGGATTTTGTCTGATTTGTTTCATTACCCCAAACACCCAGCCTAGGGTAGATATTCATTAATATATTTTATATTCAGTGAAAAATATTTATCAAGCATATATTCTGGGTCAAGTTCTGTCCTAGCACTTAGGATCTAATTAACAGTGAATAAAGAGCTGTGATCTTTACTGTCATGGAACTAATGGGTAAAGAGATACTAAATAAATACTTATGAAAATAAATATACAATTAAAAAGTGTATAGGTCAGGCAAGGTGCTCATGCTTATAATTCTAGCACTCTAGGAGGCCGAGGTGGATGGATTGCTTAAGCTCACTAGTTTGAGACCTGAGCAAGAGCAAGACACCATCTCTAAAAAATAGCCAGGTGTTGTGGCAGGCACCTATAGTCCCAGCTACTTGGGAGGCTAAGGCAAGAGGATCACTTGAGACCAATCTACTGAGATTTCTGTGAGCTATGATGCCACAGCACTCTACTGAGGGTGACAAAGTGAGACTCTGTCTCAAAAAAAATTGTATAAATGAGTGAATTGTATGGTATGTAAATTATATCTCAATCAAGCTTTTTTTTTTGAGACAGAGTCTCACTATGTCACCCTCAGTAGAATGTTGTGGCATCATAGCTCACAGCAACCTCAAACGCTAAGGCTTAAGCTATTCTCTTGCCTCAGCCTCCCAGTAGCTCGGACTACAGGCACCCGCCACAATACATGGCTATTTTTTGTTGTTGTTGCAGTTGTCATTGTTTGTTTGTTTGTTTGTTTGTTTTTGAGACAGAGCCTCAGGCTATCCCCTTGGGTAGAGTGCTGTGACATCACAGCTCACAGCAACCTCCAACTCCTGGGCTCAAGCGAGTCTCCTGCCCCAGCCTCCCAAGTAGCTGGGACCACAGGCGCCCACCATAGCACCCGGCTATTTTTTGGTTGCAGCCGTCATTGTTGTTTGGCAGGTCCGGGCTGGATTCAAACCCGCCACCTTAGGTGTATACAGTTGGCACCTTAGCCACTTGAGCCACAGGCACCGAGCTGCAGTTGTCATTGTTGTTTTAGCTGGCCTGGGCTGGATTCAAACCCACCAGCCTTGGTGTATGTGGCTGGCGCTGTAACCACTGTGCTACGGGCACCAAGCCCTCAATTAAGCTTTTAAAATCATGATAAGTTCTTGTTACTACAAGTGATAAAATCCCAAATCAAACTGGCATTAATAAAAAACTAGAATTTATTAGTTCATGAAAGCGGATGTCCACTAGACCCAGGACTCCACTGCATTTTCCATTTCTCAGCTTTACTTCTCCCCTCAGCCTCTTTCTATAGCCAGACTTTCTGTGTGGGGCATAAGAAGCGTGATGGCAGCTCCAGATTAATAGCCTCCCAATTCTTGCAAAAAGGGGCCTTCTGTCTCTCAACCACAATATCTCAATCCCAGGGAAGACAGTGATTGGTCATCTGTGAGTCACATGCCTATCCCAGTGGCTGGGGGAGGCAAATATGGTAATTTATAGTTCCACTATAACTATTTAAAATGGTGGTTCCTGAAGGGCAGGAATACTGGGGAGATGAAAGTAGCACAAATCTACCACAAATGCTATGGAGAAAGTGAAAAAGAAAAATCTAATTTTAGGCTGGTGAGTCAAGGTCTTGTGAGAAAGTAACACATAAGCTGAGAACTAAAGGATGAGGAGAAGTTAGCCAGGCAAAGAGTGTAGTGTGGGGAGGGGGGTGTTCCACTTCAAGAGCAGTCTGAATGTGGGTTAGAGCTGGAAACATTCATTAGATTGAAAGAAGGCCATGTCACAGGGACTAAAGAATCCAGGGGAGAGTAGTGTGCAGTGAGGATGGACAGATAGGCAGAGTCAGGGCATGCAGGGTTTTGCAAGGATGTGATCAGATGTGGGAAGAGCGAGGAGGGTGCTCCGTCTTCCTCATTCCCACCCCAGTGCCTAATCCTTCTGCCATCCCCAGCTTCCGTCAGTTTCACTGGTCTGCTTACCAGTGCAGTACTACTGTTCTCTGCTTTATGGGATCCCGCCTCAGACTTCTCTTCTTTTTATCTCTTCTTAGCTCACTTAGCTGAGATGATTGATGTGAACGGCAATGAGCATTTATGAAAGCTGTGAATAGTGGCAGGCCTTCTACATTCTCAAAGTTCTAGGGACCTGGGTGAGGTCATATAGATGCTAAGCAGGTGGATCTTCAGGAGGGCAGAGGAGTTTTAGGGACGTCTTTTCCAGGAAGCATGACATTTTAGGATTCCTCCTCCATGTGCTCCTCAGAAAGGGGCTCCATGACCTTTTCCTGGATCTGATTGGGGAGGAGTCTGGCCAGAACCCAGACAGGCTAGTAAAAGGGAAATGTACTTTTCTCTACAGAGGAAGGAAAGACCATTTTACATGTGGCTTTGACACAAACATATTCCTGCATAATGTAGTGGGAAAAGCACCCCAAGACTAGGAGTTAGGAGATTGAGGGTTCATCCTGCTTCTGCTACTACTTCACTATGTGACCCTGAGCACCTCGTTTCCTGTCTCTGGGTCTCAGTTTGCCCATTTGCAAAACAGAGGGTTTGGATTAATTGAGTGCAAAGGTCTGCTTGGCTTTATCCCACTTTGATTCCATGATTTTATTTTATTTTACTTTACTTATTTTGAGACAGAGCATCACTTTCTTGCCCCAGGTAGAGTGCTTTGGCATCATAGTTCACAGCAACCTCAAACTCCTGGGCTTAAGCGATCCTCTTGCCTCAGCCTCCCAACTAGCTGGAACTACAAGTATCCACCACAACACCTGGCTGTTTTTTAGAGATGGGGACTTGCTCTTGCTCAGGCTGGTCTCGAATTCATGAACTCAATCGATCCACCCTCCTCCGCCCCACAGAGTGCTGGGATTACAGACATGAGCCACTGCGCTCAACCCTGATTCCATGATTTTAATTTGCCCAAATCCCCACTTATCATTCAGACCCTTGTACACCGCCTTGCTTATTCTAGGTGTTCCATAAATGTTTTTTGGATTGAGATGAACAACAGAAACCTGGCATTACTGAGCCTGGTTGTGAGGAACAAAGGCCTAGTTGGCATTGATAGTAGCTAATGGTGACTCATAGTTCACAATGAGCTTTCACAGAAGTTGTCTTATGACCTTCAGTCTCACTCACAGCCTGTAAGTCAAAATGATCATCAGTATCTGCACATCACCATCAGTGCAGTAGATCAGTGATTTTACTGATGAAAAAGCGAGTCCTGATCACCTGTGTTTTTCTGCACACAGCGAACTCTGCCACACTCCCATGTCTTCATTTTTTCCACTTTGAGATTACATGACTTTACTAAGCCGTGTAAGTGGTAGCTGGCAGGCCCAGGACCCAAACTCAGCCTCTGGACTCAAAATTTTAGTGCTGTCATTGGATCATCTAATGATATTTTCCTGAAAACCTATCATAGTTTCTCTTCAAATTTCCACCCTCAGCCACAATATTGGGGACATTAGTGATCTTCTTTAGATTATGTTGTGGTGATGCACAACCTGAGTCAGGGGCTTAAACAGGAAAGATTTATTTCTTACTCACATACGCACCAGCTGCAAGTCAGCAGCAACTCCCATCCAGCTCCCTTACTTCTTTACTCTGGGGTCCAAGGGGGATGGCTAAACCACACGAAGGCTCTTAAAGCTTCTGTTGAGACTTAGATCACATAATTTTGGCCCCATCCGCTGGCCAAAGCAAGTCACCTCATAAACCTGATGTTGATGAAGCGAGGGGTGCTGCAAGCCAATGGCAACAGGTAGGGATGTCAATAATCTACCACAGCCACCAAACACATGTCGGACCCTGAGGACACAGAGATGCATGGGTTTCCTGTCCTCAAGATGCTCACTGGCCAGGGAAACAAAATCATAAACAGGTAGTTCCAGCATTCTTTGGGTAGATGGCTATGCTAGTCCTTAGCCTGTTTGTTCTCATCCTCGCCCTTCTCTGCGTCTCTTCTGCAACCCTGTCTGGGAGGTTTACCTTTGCAGGCTGTGTTCCCCGACTCCTGTGACAGTGGTTTCTGGGTGGATTTAGACAAGGGAAACCACTGGCAGGTGACCAGAAGTGGGGGAAGGAAGAAAACCCAATATTTTCCCCTGTGGTGGCTAGCTCCTCCAGCAGGGGCTGCTCCTCCTCTCTGACTCCTGCTCCCATGGATCCAACTTGCTTTAGCTCTAGTAATAGTAATTTTTTGCTGCTGATAATCTCTGGACTTTATCACCCTTCTGTTTAGGTTCTCAGTTCTTCCATCACCTATGTAACAAATTTCCTCTGGTTTAAATGATAAGAATAGTTCCCATTTTCCTGATTAGAATCTGACCTAAACAATAATGCAAGGTGCTATGGGAGTTCAGGGGAGAGGTACATTTTCTATTTTGAGTTCTAGAGATGGGGTGGAGAACAGAAAGGGAGGGCTTTCTGGCATCAGTCATCCCATAGGTGTATAATGAAAGTCATTAGGAATAGAAGCTAGAGAGTATAACCTGAGCAAAGAAAGGCACAAAATGGGTAGGGTGTGGTGGCTCATGCCTGTAATCCTAGCACTCTGGGAGGCCGAGGCAGGTGGATTGCCTGAGCTCAGGAGTTTGAGATCACCCAGAGCAAGAGTGAGACCCCGTCTCTACTCTAAATAGAGAGAACTAGCTGGGCATAGTGGCAATTGCCTGTCATCCCCTCAGGAGGCTGAGGCATGAGGATTTCTTGAGTCCAAGAGTTTGAGGTTGCTGTGAGCTACAATGATGACATGGTATTCTACATAGGATGACAGAGTGAGACTCTGTCTCAAAAAAAAAAAAGGCACAAAATGAGAAAGCATTATTGTTTCTAGAGCATAATGTGAGCCAGGAAGATGAAGCTGAGGAAATAGACAGAGGCCAAGCCATGCAAGGTCTTGGGTATTAAGCCAAAAAGGCTGGATATTGAATTAATCAGACCTCGTCCAATTCCACCGGCACAAATCCAAGTCAAATTAGCTCAAGTTATGAGGACAGGGCGTAGCTGAAACAAAATAGAAGAGAAAGTCACTGGATATGAGATGTTCAAGAAATTAGGAACCCAAGGTATTGGACCGATTAGCCACATGACAGTTGAAGTTCCTGAGAATGAGAGCAAGCCTGGGGTAGTGAGCAAGATAAGGTCCAGGGGATGTGAGCTGAAGGGTGTTAGATGATGGAGATGCGAGAGGCTGGAGAGGGGATTTGAATATAATGATGGAGGAGGAATGTTTTGCCACAGTGTTTGGATGAGGAGAGGTGGGTTTAGCTGGTTGCAAGTTTCTAAATAGAATTCTAAGGTCAAATTCAGAAGAAGGCAGTGTGGACGCAGTCTATGAGTCCGTGACAGCTGCCTTTGAACAGGATAGGTAAACACGATCATCTCAGAGGGTGGGCAAACATCTCAGATTCAGGTAAGACTTGAATCCCAAAACAGCAGAAATCTCATTGTTCTGAAGCCAGTTAGAAGGAGGAAAGTGTTGGGGGCTAGTCTACTTAATTGGTTGTCATCTTCCTGGCCTTGGATTCTCAGCTCCTCAGAATCCTTATTAATAAACCTGAGGGAATGGTTACCATCTGGGCCACTAACGAAGAGCCTTTAAGGAATCTGACAGTAATTGGGCAAGGGTGCATTTGGTGTTATTCTGCTGAGCAAAAGAGACCCTTGAGCTGGCTCCAGGGGTCCTCAAACTTTTTAAACAGGGGGCCAATTCACTGTCCCTCAGACCGCTGGAGGGCTGGATTGTGGGCCCCAGGACAAGTCAGCTGCTAAGCAGGACTGGCAGCGGCGGCAAAAACACTCCGCAGGCTGGATAAATGTCCTAGGCAGGCTGCATGTGGCCCTTGGGCCATAGTTTGAGGACGCCTGGTAGACCTATGAGCTGGTAACTTGAATCAGAGTTCTCATGCTTTGGGTTTCTTTGAGAGGATAGTAAAGACATCTCCTTGGAATGACATATGAGCTGTCCAAGTGTCTGCCACCACTTTGGGTTTTCTGCTCCAATGGTAACAAACGGTCCTTCTGGCATATACCAAGGCTGATTTTGCCCCCTTATCTGTGCTCATGCCACTCCCGCAGTGTGCTCCGCCTGAGTGTGCTCCACAGACACACTCATGTGTCTTTGTCCAGCTGATAGTTGCTTAAGCATCAGCTTCTCAAAGAAACCTTCCCTGCCCCAAGACTTGGTTGGATGCCTCTTCTGTGCCCTGACAACCCCTTGGCTTCCCTCTATTACAACACTTATCACTATAATATTGTCAGTATGTGTGTCTTCCACACTAGACTAGAAGCTCCTCACGGGTAGGAACTGACTGATTCACCTCAGTGCCGTCAGCGCCCAGCACCAGGTCTGCTGTGCTTGTCAAGTTGAGCTTTCATGGCCCCATCCACATGCCACCCGCTGCACCCTCGGTGCTCAGTCCCACCTCCTTCACCCAACTGCTCATTCGGCCTGCACTCGCCAAGCACCAGCTCCTCTGGCCAGTGCTGGGGCTCAGATGGACAACACAGTCCCTGTTCAGGAAGCTAAATACTATGGCAAAGGGAAGCACAGAGGAGAATGAAAAGACCTTATCAGAGCTGAGCCCTGAAGAATGAGAAGTCACTTAGGCGAAGAAGAGCTTTCCCAGTTCTGACTGTAAAGGCTCACGTCCTTACTAACTTCAAGAAGCTTCCTTTCCCTCCTCCACCGCCACTCTCTTCCTCTGCTGCATTCCTTAATGGCTTCTATTTTTCCCTACCTGAGTAAGAATATTATTTCTTGTTCTGTCACCGTTCCAACTGGGAGAGAGACAAGGAGGCTTAATAGGATAGGGCCCTGGCCCATCTCTGAGCCTCAGTCTTCCTGTAAATTGCAATCGCTAACCCTTGCCTTGCCCCACCCCGCTCACAAGGCTGCTTTGAAAATTGTATTTGTGGGCTCGGCACCTATAGCTCAACCAGCTAAGGCGCCAGCCACGTACACCTAAGGTGGCGGGTTCAAATCCCCAGCCTGGGCCCGCCAAACAACAATGATGGCTACAACCAAAAAATAGCCGGGCGTTGTGGCGGGCGCCTGTGATCCCAGCTACTTGGGAGGCGGAGGCAGGAGACTCGCTAAAGCCCAGGAGTTGGAGGTTGCTGTGAGCTGTAATGCCACGGCACTCTACCCAGGGGGACAGCTTGAGGCTCTGTCTCAAAAAAAAAAAAAAAAA
>CAUYTI010095910.1:0-21211 GCA_963575145.1 Galago senegalensis | reverse complement strand
CAGGCGCCCGCCACAACGCCCGGCTATTTTTTGGTTGCAGCCATCATTGTTGTTTGGCGGGTCCGGGCTGGGGATTCGAACCCGCCACCTTAGGTGTACGTGGCTGGCGCCTTAGCCGGTTGAGCTATAGGCGCCGAGCCATACGTAAAACTTTGTAATCTCACTTGAGAATTTACTAAGAAAATTATTTAGAATATTATACATTACTGTGTATAGTCAGAATTGCAACACAATAGCCAAAAAATAAAAGCAACTAAAATTTTCAATAGATATAACTGACTTTAACAGTAAATCTACTGAATTAAATAACAAGCAGCTATTAAATATTATTTATTTACTTATTTGTTTTTTTTCAGTTTTTGGCGGGGGCTGGGTTTGAACTTGCCACCTCTGGTATATGGGGCCCGTGCCCTACTCCTTTGAACCACAGGTGCCGCCCCCAACCAGCTATTAAATATTAAGCAGACTAGCAACCTGGAAAAATGCTTATGATATATTAAGACAAAACATACAAATAAATGAAATCCACGTGCAATATCCTTTTCTCTTTTTTTTTTGAGACAAGGGTCTCATTATGTCGCCCTCAGTGGAGTGCTACAGCGTCACAGCTCACAGCAACCTCAAACTCCTAGGCTCAAGCGATTCCCTTGCCTTAGCCTCACAAGTAGCTGGGACTATAGTCACCCAACACAACACCCAGATATTTTTTGTTGCAGTTGTCATTGTTGGTTAGCTGGCCTGGGCCAGGTTCGGGGCGGGTTCGAACCTGCCAACTTCTGTGTATGTGGCGGGCGCCATAACCACTATGCCGAGCAGTGATATCCTTTCATATTTATCAGATTAAGAAAATCCAAATAGGCTCAGTGCCTATCACTCAGTGGTTAGGGAGCTGGCCACATACACTGGAGCTGGCAGTAAGTTTAAACTCAGCCTGGGGCCTGCAAAACAACAACAATAATAATAAAATAGCCAGGCATCTGCAGTGGGCGCCTACAGAACAAAATAGCCAATTGCAGTGGGTGCCTATAGTCCCAGCTACTTGGGAGGCTGAAACAAGAGAATCACTTAAGCCCAGGAGTTTGAGGTTGCTGTGAGCAACCACACTACAGCATTCTACTGAGGGCCACATAGTGAGTCTGTCTCAAAACAAAAACAAAAACAAAAAAAAAAAAAGAAAATCCAAATATTTGTCAGTCAGTGAGACTGGTAGGAGTACAAGATGCTATCTTTACAGAAAGGAACTGGCATTATAATGGCAAAATTTACATACACATTTGTTTATTAATCCAGTAATCCCCAATATAACTGGGCAAAAAAAATTTTAAGCCCTCACTCTGTCACCCAGGCTTGAGTGTGGTGGCATGATCACAGCTCCCTGCACCTTAAACTTTTGGTCTCAAGCTACTCTCCTGGTTCAGCCCTCTGAGTAGCTGGGATTATAGGTGTGTGCCACCCTGTCCAGCTCATTTTCAAAATTTTAGAGAAGGGATCTTACTTTGTTGGCCTAGGTTGGTTTCAAACCCCTGGCCTCAAGCATTCCTCCTGCCTTAGCCTCTCCAAGTGTTGGGATTAGACCCGAAACACCAGGCCCAACCACAAGCTATTCTATCTATTCTATCAAGTCTTTTTTTTTTTTTTTTTATACAGAGTATCCCTCTGTTGCCCTGCCTAGTGTGCAGTGGCTTCATCATAGATAGCTCATTGCAACCTTGAACTCTTGGTTTTAAGCAATCCTCCTGCCTCAGCCTCTGAGTAGCTGGGCCCCAATGCTTGGCTAGTTTTTCTATTTTTTTAGTAGAAACAGGGTCTTGATCTTGCTCAGGCTGGTCTTGAACTCCTGAGTTCAAGCAATCCTCCTACCTTGGCCTTCCAAAGTGTGCTAGAATTAGGGCATGAGACACTATGCCTGGCCTGTAAAGTATGATTTAACAGCAGAACACCAGAGACATCTCAAATAACCAAATACACTGTACTATGTAGGGAAAAAACAAGAAATAGGGAAGCTCTCTATACAGTGCTATACAAATGACATTATAACACCATTGATGGACTATATCCTAAAAACAAAATTACCTCAAAAAAAATCTTAAAAGCACATTCAATAGTCATGTTGTCAGTGGCAATACGATCTTGTTATTTGATATTTTTAAATACATATTTATACATAAAATATGTATTTATATTTTCATCTCTTAATGAGGAAAATCAGCAAAGTTTTTGTCTTTAGTACATGTCATCAATTATGTACCTAAAAATAATGTATACAGATATGTCTCTATAGCTCTCTATATATCAATAAGTTCATGATTTTAGGAAGATTTTCAGCAGTAAGAGAAAAAGAGATGGAAACATAAAATTAAAAAAAAAATTAAGAAAAAAAAACCCTATTGTCTAAAATATCCAGTAACATTTGATAACTTTTCTTTTTGAGACAGTCTCACTTTGTTGCCCTTGGTAGAGTGCCGTGGCATCAAGCTCATAGCAATCTCAAACTCTCGTGCTCAAGCGAACCTCTTGCCTCAGCCTCCCAAGTAGCTGCGGGGACTAGAGGAACTCACCAACAACACCTGGCTATTTTTTTGTTGTTGTTGCAGTTGTCATTGTTGTTTAGCTGGTCTGGACTGGGTTTAAACCCACCACCGTCGGTGCATGTGTCCAGTGCTGTAACCACTGTGCCACAGGAGCCAAGTTAATATTTGATAACTTTTCATTCTTGATTCTAAATGAATTCTCATGTTCTTGAACTCATCATCCTTCACCATAAAAATACCTATCATTTATTTTCTTTGTTCTGGCCTAGAAATAATGACAATCTTATAATGTCAGAAGACATACAAGATACACCTGGACATCATATCATAGTCTCAAAAACTACTAGGGGATGTAATAAAGAGACAAGCACCAACTTTAAGAAGTTCCCATTGGTGAGGGAAACTTAAGTTTCAGAAACAATAACTAGGCTGGGTGTGGTGCAGTGGTGGCTAATGCCTGTAATCCCAGCACTGTGGAAGGCAAAGACAGAGGATGGCCTTGGGGATAGGAACTCGAGACTAGCCTGGCCAACAAAGGAAGATCCATCTTTAAAAACAACAACAACAACACACACACACAAAAAAAGTAAAGAAACTATTAGCTCAGTATGGTAGCATGTGCCTGTAGTTCCAGCTACTCAGAAGGCTAAGGATCGACTGAGCCCAGGAGTTCCAGGAAGCAGCAAGCTGGGATAGCATGCTGCCTGTGTAAGAGAGCAAGATTACGTCTCAAAAAACAAACAAAAAAGTAACAACTAAAATGAACTAAAACTTGCAAAATATATTTATAAATTAATAATTTCCTAATGATGTTAAAAAAAATCAATCCTGGTCTCTTTCCAAGGTTGTGAGAGATGCATGCCAGTATAAAATGATTGGTAGGGAGAAAGAATCAAACACTTATCTTGCCTTCCCTATATGAATTTTATTTCAGAGTAACCAATAGTTGATAAAGAAAAAGCTATTTCCTAAAGAAGTATGGCCAATAATATATAAAGAATGTTAAGAATTAGAAAGTCATCATCTTACAATTCCTAGTGAAACAAGGGATCCAGCCAATGATCATCTAGGATGACTTAAAAACCGTAAGTGAAAGATTGATGGATTACCTTATAATCATCAGCTGATGACACCTGAGGTCACTCATCAATCTTAAGATCACTAGATGTGATTAGGATATGTCTCCTGATGTGAACTGTTAAGTACAGAGTCGTCCATGAAGTACTTATTCTTGTCTAAAAGCTAAACTAGATCTACCAATTTTCAGGACATGTGGAACAGAAGATATTGGGATAACTTCCCTTCAATTATAGAGTAGTGTTGAGAAAGCATTCTCAACAATTGCTATTCAATTTTGTGCATTTATTTGTCTATAGCAGTTTCTTCATCTGTAGAATGGGGATAATCCCTACCTATATAGGATTATCATCTGAAGTGACATGTAGTATGTGTATAGTGCTTAGAATAACACACACATTTAGTACCAGTAATAATTATAATTTTTACTAAGTCCCAGGATACAGCAATTTTGGTAAAAGAATGATCCAGAAAAAGGGCCAGGGCTCCCTTCCTCTTAAGCTTTTGTATGTAAGAACTTAGTTTCAAAAATTTTTAATATTAATACTACTTTACTGGCTTAGCACCCACATCTCAGGGGTTAGGATGCCCCACATACACTGGGGCTGGTGGGTTCAAACCCAGCCCGGACTTGCTAAACAACGACAATTACCACCACCACCACAACAAAAATAGCTGGGCATTGTGGCAGGCGCCTGTAGTCCCAACTACTTGTGAGGCTGAGGCAAGAGAATCGCTTAAGCCCAAGAGTTTGAGGTACTATGAGCTGTGATGCCACAGCACTCTTACTGAAGGAGACATAGTGAGGCTCTGTCTCAAAAAAAAAAAAAAAGTACTTTACTGTAGTATTCATGCCACTATATAGATTCTAATTAAACAGGAAAGTATATATTCACACAATTTATTAGATTAAATCCCTTTTTCCTTACTCAGATACATACAAGATGATTTTCTTACCTTATCCAAAAGGTGTATTATCATTGGTACCAGATTGGCATCAATTACTGCCTGAACCTGCTGCTGATTTCCTGCAGTGATGTTAGAGAGGAACCACACAGCTTCCTGCAGAACAAGAGTCTTTCAATATTTCTCATTAAAATAAACAATCTGTTATCTGAACTAGGAAAAAAACATTTACTAAACTGTCCAAATGATTTCATTATAGAATGAGTGCAATAATAAAAATCTGAGGCATCTCAATTCCCCTACCCCCTTTCCATTATTTTCCTTGGGAAACTACTAACAACTAATGCAAGCCACAACAAATTAACCCTTCTAAAGAATTCTTGAAACCAGTGCTCCCAAATAGTATGACTCAAAAGAAACTTAGCTGAATAAATACTAATGAACTGACGAGTCTTAATACAAACACAAATCTTAAAACTGTTAAGTGTCCTTTCCTCATTATTTTGATTAATAGTCCTAGTGAAAGTAGATAAATTTAAACTATTCACAATTGATGTAGAAATAAAAAATAGTGGGTTGTTTTAGTATACTTCTAATAGTCATTCAGTGTAACATTTCTCTCAAGAAACTAGATATCCGATTGCTTTATTGGTCTACCTTAATGATCTTTTTTATGTTACTTTTTATACCACAGTAGTACTACTTATTTTTTTCTTTTTAGAGACAGAGTCTCACTTTGTCACCCTTGGTAGAGTGCTGTAGTGTCACAGCTCACAGCAACCTCCAGCTCTTGGGCTTAAGCGATTCTCTTGTCTCAGCCTCCTAAGTAGCTGGGACTATAGGTGCCCACTGCAATGCTCGGCTATTTTTTGGCCCGGGGCTGGGTTCGAATCCACCGGCCTTGGTTCGAATCCGCCAGCCTTGGTATATGGGGCCAGTGTTCTACACATTAAACCACAGGTGCTGCCCCATAGTAGTACCACTTTTTACAAGACAGTGGTGGTCCCAGGTTTTTTACAAGTGTCATAGATAATAAATGCATACTGAAAACACAGCACCAAAGACAAAAATATCTGCTTCAAATCCTATATAGGATATTACTGTCATTTACCAAACTTAATACATCTATTAAATTTATCCATTTACTAAAGGCAAACATTTCCTCTATTTTTAAAAACTAGTAATCAAGTTTTGTTCTAAAAAATATCAATATTAGCTAATGTACACTAGGCTCTTTTGGATCAGATCACAGGACCATGTTTCATGAACCTGTTAGAGATTTTAGGGTGTTCGGCTAATTAGGTGAGCTGTTCTTGGGTTATAATCATTGGCAATGTTGTAATCAATGACCCACGTTACGTCTACAACAGCCTCAGATGCACTCCAATGTCAGCATCACCCATCAGTGCCCCCTTGGCATAGCCGCCACAAACACACACATGCACACACACTATCTCTAGTACCTATTAAATATTAATGAAAAAACTACTAAACATACATATTAAAATCTTCCAGCCACACAACATTCAACACCCAATTATCTCTATTTCATCATTTCCAAGAGAGCCAAAACAGGACTTTACAATTGGTTTCTTGTATATAGGAAAAACAAAAAATAGAAATATTTCCCTAGATGTCTAAATGATAGTTTAATATTAATATACAGATACTTTTAAGACCCTAATTTTATAGATGAAAACTGCAGGTATACTATTTGTTAAGTAGTATTCAAGAATACTTACTTTATTAATTTTCTCTTTGGGATGTGTCAGGAGTGCTGGGAAGTGTGAAAGAGCATCACAGTTCAAAACTACTTGTGTTTGCTCATCAGTTCCAGTAACAATGTTGCCCACAGCCCTAAGTGCAGCAGTCTGAAATATAAAAAGATTTAATGAGATACTGTCCTATGTGAAATACTCCTTAATGAAAGGTTATGTTAGGTAGGTTATAAAATATAAATATTCATTCACTCATTCTTTCATCTCAATGAACCTATCCTTTTCAAACACTTGGTATTAGGTACTAACCTAGACAAAGGTGGGAATAAGACAGACACAAGTTTCAGCTCTTATGGAACTTACATTATTGTAAGAGAAGAAGAGTCAATAAATAAAGAAGAAAAATAATTTTAGACAGTAATTGGTACCATAAAGAAAATAAGACAGTACGTTAGGGTAGTGACCATAGCTCTGTGGGTAGGGCACTGGCCACACACACTGAGGCTGGTGGGTAGGAATCCAGCCCGGGCCAGCTAAAACATCAATGGTAGCAACAATAACAAACAGCCAGGGGTTGTGGCGGTGCCTACAGTCCCAGCTACTTGGGAGGCTGAGGCAAGAGAATCGGTTAAGCCCAAGAGTTTGAGATTGCTGTGAGCTGTGATGCCCTAGAACTCTACCCAGTGTGAGAGCTTGAGACTGTGTAAATAAATAAATAAGTCAGTTTAGATTTGATGTTTAAAAAAATTAAAAAGAAAACAGCACCTTTCAGGAAAGGAGAAACCTACTTAATGAGATTTCACTATTATAACAATTTGAATTACCAATTATTTCTCTGTGGATGCATTAGGTCATTTTCTGTTAAGTGGAATTTGCCTGTTTTGGACATTTCATATAAGTGGAACTGAAAAGTACTTTTATGTCTAGCTCCTTCCATTTAGCATGATGTTACAGTTTGTATCAGTACTTCATTCCTTTTCATGGCCAAATAATATTCCACTACATAAATTTTTATTAATTTAAAATTATAAAATTTTAATATAAAATTCCACTGCATAAATTTTTATTAGTTTAAAATTGTATAAACCTGCATACCATACACCAGGTATGGTGGCTCATGAGTTTGAGACCAGCCTGAGCCAGAGTGAGATTTTGTCTCTATAATATTGCTGGGCATTATGGCAGGAGTCTACTATAGTCCCAGTTATTTGGGAGGCTGAGGCAAAAGAATCACTTGAGCCCAAGAGTTTGAGGTTGCTATAATCTGTGATGCTATGGTACTCTACTGAGGGTGACAAAGTAAGATTGCCTCAAAAAAAATAAAATGAAATAAAATAGAATTTAAAGACTAAACAGAGATATCTTTCCATTTATTTAGGGCTTTAATTTTTTTTTAGAGACAGAGTCTCATTGTATCACCCTTGGTAGAGTGCCTGGCATCAATGCTCACAGCAATCTCCAACTCCTGGGCGTAGGCAATTCTCTTGCCGCAGCCCCCTGAGTAGCTGGGGACACATTGTGCCTGCCACAATGCCTGGCTATTTTTTTGTTGCAGTTTAGCCAGGGCCTGGTTCAAACGCACCACCCTTGGTGTATGGGCTGGTACCCTACCCACAGGTGCTGCCCTTCAATAATGTTTTAAAGTAACCCAGCTTCTTTGACAAACAAATTTAAAAGGGGAAAGAAGAAAGAATAAAAGAGAAGAAAGCTACAGAGTAAAAGAGACTTAAAACAGAACAACCACATGCAGTGTGCGGACTCTGGATACTGAATGATCAAACTGTCAAAAAGATAATGAGCCAATGAGTAATCTGGATCCTGAGTGGGTATTTAACAGTAAGGTTTTTAAGAGTGCACTAACGGTGTTATGTTAAACACCCTTATATTTTAGGTTATGTTAAACAGCCTTATATTTCAGAAATGGAAGCTGCCTAACATGATATGGTATGTGGGATTTGTGTCAAAACAACCTGGGGATGGAGTAGGGTGTATAGCCAAAACCTATGGGGGTTCATTTTACTATTTTGTTTTCCTAAATTATGGCATGAAAGTTGTAAAGTTTTTTTTGAGACAGAGCCTCAAGCTATTGCCCTAGGTAGAGTGCTGTAGCGTCACAGCTCACAGCAACCTCCAGGTCCTGGGCTCAAACGATTCTCCTGCCTCCGCCTCCCAAGTAGCTGGGACCACAGGTGCCCGCCACAACGCCTGACCATTTTTTGGTTGCAGCCATCATTGTTGTTTGGCGGGCCTGGACTGAATTCGAACCCGCCACCTTAGGTGTATGTGGCTGGTACCTTAGCCACTTGAGCCGCAGGCGCCAAGCCAAAAGTTGTAAAGTTTAAGAAAATCTCCCTTAGATATCAGGAAAAGTCAGAACTTTCCTTCTGCCACTGGCTAAAGGCAAATTCCAAGCCTTATGTTCTCACTGAAGTCCAATATTAAGAAGCATTCTGAAAAATCAAAAACAAAATACAAAAACCAAAATGCTATACTAGACATAAGTACCGCAGCCTTAGTGATAAACATACAGTGAGAATATTTAAAATTAGTTATGAATACCCCTGAATGACTATAAATAACTTTTCTATTAATCATTCTTTTTGAATTTAGCTAAGTGTTCCCTTTTTCTTTTTAGGGTGCTGGATCTCTATTCTAACGTCACATCCGTATCACTTAAAGAGCTTTTAAAGCTCAAGTTTCTAGGAAATATCCCAGAGTCTCTAGGGTTAGCAAGGGAAATTTAAAAACATTTTTCTTTAAACTCCACATAGTTGATTTTGATATCCAGTTATAATTGAGAAATAGGCTCGGCGCCTGTGGCTCAAGTGGCTAAGGCACCAGCCATATAAGGTGGTAGGTTTGAATCCCGGGCCTACCACACAACAATGCTGGCTGCAACCAAAAAATAGCCGGACGTTGTGAGCGCCTGTGGTCCCAGCTACTTGGGAGGCGGAGGCAGGAGACTCGCTTGAACCCAGGAGTTGGAGGTTGCTGTGAGCTATGATGCTACAGCACTGTACCCAGGGGGACAGATTGAGGCTTTCCTGTGCTATTATTGTACTTTGCAGACTCTAAAACATCATCAAATTAAAATATACTATTTACTTCACAAAGGTTGGCAGAGCTTTGTCCATCTCCCTTTACCATACCACTACAGTTTAATGTTACTATTTAATTAATGCATAAATTATTAGTGTGAACTTCTTACCCTGCCTGCATCTCTCTAGTTCATTCTAGATGCAGGTTCTTTGGGATAAAAATCATGTGGAAGAATTTAAAAATAATAAAAGAAAAAATTAAATAAAAAAAGTTTCAACAATGGAAAAGCAACAATTTAGGAAATTCCTAAGAAGCCCATTTCAGAATAATGCCTTGACCTCAGTGCCAGCAAAACAACGAGTTAACGGAACCTCCCCAGTGATTAAAACCAATGTTTGGGAGTGGGAGAAAGAGGAAGAAAAGTAAAAGTGTCAACACTTGTTACAGATGCCATCCAAGTTGCTACAGTCAATTGCCCTGGTCTACATTAGAAATCAGTAATCTATGATGGGGTCCCTGTTCGTTTTGGGCAGGGAAAAGGGAGTTCTTGGTAAACTGTAGTACTCTTACCATCACAGTTATGCTGTTATTCTAAGGATGACTGATTAATTAACAGAATCTCGCTCTGTCACCTAGGCTGGAGAACAATGGTGTCGTCATACCCTAGTGCAACCTCAAACTCCTGGGCACCTCCTGATTCAGCCTCCTCAGTGTTTGGGACTACAGATGTGTGCTGCCACACCTGGCTAATTTTTTCCAGTTTTTTTTTTTTTTTTGGTAGAGATAGGGTCTTGCTCTTGCTCAGGCTGGCTCTGAATCCTAGCTACAAGTATCTCCCACAGTGCTCAGACCACAGACCCAGCCAAGAATATACTTTAAACTATTGAAATCATCCACCACTGAATGTCATGCTTAAAGCAATCAGTGGTAAGAACTACTTATGATTTTATCAAGAATAAACTTACCTGAACTTTAACTTCTTGGTGACTGAGTAGAGGAACCAAATGAGGAACTATTCCAGAATCTATTACCATTTGTATTTGTTCATTGCCAGCATCAGTAAGGTAAGAAAGGGCCCAGACTGTATCTACCAAAATCTATAAATAAAATAAAAATTTAAATAGCCTTGAGTATTTTCTCATTTTAATAAACCTTAACCATACAACCTATCGAAGATTGTTCCATTGCTTTCTTTCCTAAGCAATGGAACAACAACCTAAATTCATGGAAATTCTTGATATTATATTAAACATTAGCATCTATAAATGTCTGTATTAAGTATGTACATCTTTTAGTGATATTCAGGATATGTAGGTTAATTATAGTCCTAAACCCAGATTACTATCTCATCTTAATTTACTAAGCCATACACATATACTACATAGTATATAAAATAGGAGAAAGACATTATGCTACCTAAAGGCTGAAGGACAACAGGTTCAAGAACATTGTGTCTAATGTATATACAGTAGAAGCCCTGAAAGCAACCACCCAAGGGACTGTAACTGGTCAACAGGAGAAACTAGGCCTGCTGTACTGCTATGTCCATGTGGTACATTTCTGTTCTATGAAATTATGTCAACTTAAGGATATGAAATTATGTCAACTATGGAGATTCTACAGTAACTGGAAAGACTGTACGTATCTGACATGCACAGTGGTTCAAAACATCCAGGCTAAATGGATATATTCAAGGAGCTCTTTAGAATCATGAGTACCATGGAGGTATGCCTAAAGCCAATACCCCAGTATTAGTATTATAGTAGTTTAATTGTTTCCAACCATCTTGCTTTGCTTTATAAAATTGGAGGAAAATTCCCAAATAGTAAACTTGGAGTAAAATTCCCAATTGCCTAAAGCCAATACCCCAGTATTAGTATTATAGTAGTTTAATTGTTTCCAACCATCTTGCTTTGCTTTATAAAATTGGAGGAAAATTCCCAAATAGTAAAAACTCCCCACAGCTGCAGATCAAGGTATTTAAAAACACAATCACAGGTCAACTTGCAAGATCTACGATTAAAAAAACAGTCCAGTTGGCTCAGCACCTATAGCTCAAGCAGCTAAGGCATCAGCCACATACACCAGAGCTGGAAGGTTCGAATCCAGCGCAGGCCTGCCAAACAACAATGACAATTATAGCCAAAAAATATCCAGGCACTGTGGTGGGCGCCTACAGTCCTAGCTACTTGGCAGGCTGAGGCAAGAGGATCGCTAAACCCAAGAATTTTATTATTTTTTTTTATTAAGAGACAGAGTCTCACTTTATCCCCCTCAGTAGAGTACCATGGCATCACAGCTCACAGCAACCTCCAGCGCTTGGGCTTAGGTGATTCTCTTGCCTCAGCCTCCTGAGTAGCTGAGGCTTCAGGCATCCATCTGGCTATTTTTTTGTTATTGTTGTTGCAGTTTGGCCTGGGCTTGGTTTGAACCCACCACCCCTTGGTATATGGGGCTGGCGCCCTACTCACTGAGCCACAGGCACCACCTTAAACCCAACAGTTTGAAGTTGCTGTGAGCAGTGACGCTATGGCACTCTACCCAGGGTGACAGCTTGAGACTCTGTCTCAAAAACAAACAAGCAAACAAAAAACATCCCAGTTAAAAAATATATATATTTACACCAGCTGCTACTTATCTCCCACCTGCCAAAAAGGGCAGCCTCTGAAATTAATTTATATTTTAAAAAAACTGTAGGATGTTTTTCATGATTATATCTTTAAGTATAACAGGGCAGTATGACAAACTGTTAAACTGCTGCCTATAAATAATACAATTATTGACAAAGACACAGGCATTATAACTGTCTGAAATTTTACTTCCAAAGCCTTTCGGGAATGCAAACTCTGTCAAAAGTCAAGTCTGTATAAAACCTTTACAACTGACCAAGAAGCTCCCAGAGGAGGGAATCAGTACTTTGCCATTGGTTCCTTCAGAAATTAAAGAAAAACTCGAAGGATATTTTTTAATGTAAAAAGAAGACATCAAATTAAAGAAATCACACAAAGTGGTCTCAACACAAGTGAAACAACTAAATTCCAAGTTGCAAACATAACTACTTTTTGTGGAGTATTATTAACATATACTAAAGTTTGTTGACACATATAAAAAATTTAAAGTTACTTGTTCATGACAACGTAAAAACCAGATACATTTTTTAAAAAGTCCTGGTGCTAAACATGTCAATAATGTACTCAGACCAAAATCAGAATCCAAATCAAACTTCACTTCATATGTACTTCTATCAAAGCTTATATTCCGTGGCAAGTTTACAAATTACAACAACAGTGTAATGTCAGCGTTTCACTTATGATTTGTGGAAGCAGTTCAAAGTTTTCTTTTAACTTCTTTCATGGCCTGACTTAAGAACTTGTTAAGTGTTTACCTTAGAAGATTCTGTTTTTAGTAAACATTATATTTTTGTAAGCAGTATTATTTACTAAACATTTTATTAACAAGAAAAATGCAATATGGTTTGAGAAATTCTTCAGGATATATCAAAAACAAGAAAAATGGAATCTAATCTCATCTAGATTGGGGTGAGAAAAACATTTCTGAATAAAGTCAACCAAGATGTTTGGTTTTCCAGCAGAGGCATAAACTTTTGGAAAATCACCTAAAAGGAAAATACTAAAATTTACAATTAAATCAAAGGACATGGCTATAAGGAGCCAAAACTAGAAATTGTTTACACGTTTTTAAGACCTTAGACTATCTGGAGCTAAAAACCAAAAGGTTTTAGCTTTCACGTCCACCTGGAATTCTGTACAACATGTCACTAACTGACACAGTACTACTCTATCTTTAAATTATTTCACAAGCGTTATAGAGCTTTCCAATCAAGGTATAACTGTAGGAACAGAGACAAAAGCAGCTCATCAAATACAGGTCACCACACCAAACTGTTTTTACAGAACCACACAAGCTCTTGGTGATTGCCACACATCTCACTCATGTCCTCTTCCTTACTCACTACACTCCCAGTTTCTGCAGCATACTAACAGTTAGTCTGACTTTTATAAGCAGCTGGGGCAGTTTTCCACCTCATCACATTCCCTAAACTGTTTTTTTTCTCTGCATCTGTATAGGTAAAAATAAGCAAAATGTATGTTTAAAATCTTGTCTGCACTATTTTTTTTCTTGTTTGGATAATCAAGAGTTACCCTGATGAATGAAGTCAATTCAAAAGTTACTACAATTGGAAAAGTAAGACTAAAAATGGAATTAAAGAGCAAATAATGTTCATGGTTTGGTATATGTAGATAAATCCATGCAGTTAAACAGAAATATTTCTCTCTTTTATCTTCCCAAAGCCAAAAATGTCACTACGTGTGTACATTCTCTTTGGCCAAGCTGTCAAAATGAACTTCCACAAACAGCTCATGAACAAAGACATGATTTAGTGAGAGATAAGTGGCAACTTAAAAACTTTCAATGTGAGTTTTACAACACTAATAATACACTCACATAACTGCTATTGCCCAGACCAAATAAAAGATCTGCTTGTTTTCTTCACCAAAACTGTATTTTGTGATATAAACAGAGTACATATAAAAACGCCAAATACATATTATAGCTGTTGAAATGGAAAAATCTGATTGCAAGTACACTGACAGGATGTCTTAGCATAACATTTTTCTCCCCCAAATGTGTGTGTGTGATATATATGTGTATATATAAATATATGATGAGAAGCATTTACTTACATTTACGTCTGTGTGATGAATTAAAACACAAAGGGCTGGAAGAATCTGAGAAGAGAAATATATAGATTTTAAAACATAAATAGATAAAAAATACACATAATTGCATCTACTTTGATTTAAAAAAACTCATTTACCTCCTGAATGGTTTCCATTGGTGGTGGTGGGTCTTTGTGGCGACATAAGTTGACCATAACCCAAGTAACATTTCTTAAAAATGTTATAGGAATAGATGGACTTATGAAGGAAAGTAAGGGTTTCACAACTCCAAGACTTATGACATAATCTCTACATTGGGGCCCATCACCTATAGAAAGAAGGATTTATTACTTCAATCTTGACAATAAGAATTTTCAGAAAACAAAGCACGGGGTACAATATGCTCCTTCTGCATTTTAACCAGATATACTATTTAGTTTTATATAAAAGGTAGTAAAATAATCAAGTTCATATTCAAGGTCTTTGAACCAAAAGAAGTGACATAAGGTGCCAATGTATTCTTCTGCACATTATTCACATCTTCAGCTTTATAAACTGCTCCCTTATAAAATGTTTTTATGTCACCTAAACTCTGGAAGCTTAAGGGTTTTAAAAAATATTGTTCTTTTTGCCTGATGGTTCTATAAAAAAAAAAGGTAAAACATATTTTGTTGAGCAGAGAACTGTTGCTTTTTCCCTTCTCTCTCAATGGTACCCTTGGCCAGGGACAGTGTCTCACGCCTGTAATCTTCACACTCTGGAGGCCGAGGCAGGTGGATTGCCTGAGCTCACACGTTTAAGACCAGCCTGAGGCAGAGAGAGACCTCATCTCTAAAACAATAGCTAGACTCTGTGGCAGTCACCTGTAGTCCCAGCTACTTGGGAGGCTGAGGCAAGAGAATCACTTAAGCCCAAGAGTTTGAGGTTGCTGT
The DNA here is from genome assembly GCA_963575145.1 of Galago senegalensis. Taxonomy (NCBI): domain Eukaryota; kingdom Metazoa; phylum Chordata; class Mammalia; order Primates; family Galagidae; genus Galago; species Galago senegalensis. Next base: position 6,326 of record CAUYTI010095910.1, on the reverse strand, counting down.
GTGCTGTGATGCCATAACACTCTACTGAGGGTGACATAAGACTCTGTCTCAAAAAAAAAAAAAAAAAAAAAATCAATGGTACCCTTGGTTTAACAAACTTCAATAAAAAAGATACATCAAAATATTATTAAAGAGAAAATATTTGTCCAATTTATATTTATAATCCAATATCAGAGCATCAAAAGAGTATAAAAAGAGTATAAACTATAGATTACTCCATACATTGAGAAAACTATGTCAGAAAAAAGGGGAGAACCAACAGTCTTATACTAGCTGGTTCCCAATGTGATTTTTGAGCTTTAGCTCAGACTTACTGAAGCAAAAACTCTGTGGGTCCAGGACTCTGTATCAATGAACCTACGTGGGATTCTTACAGCATTCTTAAGTTTGAGAACCAATGCTATAGAGAACTACTAAACTTAACTTCTGTATCTAGACTGCTACTGTAATTACTAGTGTGAAAACATGGATTACCATAGGTGAAAACATTTTTCCTTGCATTATATTTGAAGATAAAATATTTGCTCTTTTTGCATCAATGTATTCTAATTAATTCCAGAATATCAGTGGAATCAAAGGCCAAAAATTGTTCTAAATCTAAAATTTAGGATTAAAGCAAAGGAGTGAGGGATATAGAAACAACCAACTTCCTTCTGCTTGAGCATCATGGTACCAAAGGAAAAAAAAGAAAACAATAGCATTCTTATCGCAGTTAGCAGTACATCTTATACCAAATAGTTCATAGAGAAATCCTCTCTGAAAAACTAATAACCATCCCCTATATTGACCCTGTACAAGACCACTGAAGAGGAGGCATATCAAACTAATACTGATTACTTCCATGCAAGAACACGAAAGAGTCTGGCAGAAATAAGGTTTAGAATCCTTTTGCTTCACTGAATTAGTGAGACCTCTAGAAAAAGCACCTGAACCCCACCTCTAAGCTTTTTGAACCAAGTCAGAAGAGCAATACAATTCAGATCCCAGATGTTTTATATTTTCTTCTGGAGGGTAGTTCTTCAACTTTTTGAATTTGGGTTAAGTTAGGCTTTAGGTAAAAAACAAATCCTTGAAATATTAGAAATGTCTTCAATACATTAACTGCCATGTGAGTTGAATTTAACTTATTAGGCTAGTTTTCACTCTGGGGTCTTGTGAAGCATATGTAACTCACACATCTCTTGACCTAATAAACACCCTAACCCCAAGGAAAAAATATTTTTTTCTAGCCTGTCAATGTTTTAATCATTCTCTCTACAATTATTTATCAGAAAAAAAGTGACAGGTATGATAAAAACATACCGTGATGCTAAACATTTAACTTGATTGTCAACAAGCTACAGATATTTTCTATTGACTCATGAAGATAATAATATTACTGTATTTTATATATTACTAAATTTTAATGTACTAAAGTCTGCAAAAGATATACAATGATTTCATTTTAGACTCTTCTCAGAACTACCCTGTATGTGGTAACAATTGCTGGACCGGTATTCCACCAAGTTTTATACAAACCTATGATATTTCCCAATGCCCACACGGCTTGCTCACAGACATTCTGATGGGGTGAATGGAGAAGCCTCAGGAAAAGTGGCACGGCATCTGAAGGAGGAAAACGTACATTCACACTTAAAGTTGAAGACAACAAATGCTAAACCAAAAATCAATCTTGATTTTTTCGCTAACCTATCAAAAATATATTGTTATTTAGTGCTGTTTATTAAAATAGCATTATTAGAAGTGTTCTGACTAGCAGACTGCTTATTCAGCATCAAAATGAGTTTTGAAATACAGGCAAATATTAAACTTATAAAATTTCACTCATAATTAAATCTGGATTTATTTCTAATTTAGGATTTATTCTTAAGTACTATCCTCAAATTTTAAAAGTCCAATTGTTGAAGTAACTTTTGAATACACAAATTTAAATGAACACTATGTGGTTCTTTGAACAGGCTAGTGATTTCTGGGCCATATGAGACCTTCTGAATCAGAAAGTGATTCTGTTACTCAACAAGGATAGGAAACAGAAAGATCTGTATCTGAACATGTGAAAAAAATACTGGACTAAACAACTTGTCTTCCTTCCTCTGATATATGTTGTTATTTCATAAGATGCTACTTGAGTATATGCAGATTATGTTTATTTATTATAAAAATTAATTCATTTATCCATTTTTTCATTTATTAAAACAGACTAGCAATATTAAATTCTAAGCCTCTTTCTCATAGGTAACATAAAACAAGGGAAAAAAAGTGAGGACTTACCTAATACAAACCCCCCCCCCCCAAAAAAAAACACAACAAAAACCACCTAAACACAAACCAAAACAGTTTTAGTAGGATTTCAGGTAATTATCTTTTCTAAGTAATACTACAACAAAAACAACTTCATAATAAAATGTTTACTTGGATAATACCTTTGTTTCCTGTCAAAATCATGTAGAAATCCGTGTTTACAATTTTAACAAGCCTAGCCAACTACCATACTTACATATTTAACTACCTTCTTTAAAATTATTAATTTCTGTTTGATAGAAGAATCAAATAACATTCACGTAAACAATATACTTTATTACTTCTGATAATAACTTTCCACTTACATCTCTTGAAACATAAGAGATAATCGTATTAAAAATAAGTGATAAACTGTTCAAATCATTCACTTGATCAACCTACTTTATATAAAATTTCTTTAACATTTGATAGCAACCTCAATAAGAGCAGCTGAGAGGCAATATGACAATGGGAAAAACACCTTTATTCCTACCAATATCCTATAAATAATGTGACAATAATGTAACCTGCTACTGTAATTAGGAAATGTCTTCAGATTTAGAAAGGAATCAAGTGAATTTGAGGGAATAGAAAATGTTAGTTATTTCAAGAAGATGATTAAAGTAATACTTAAATTAAGGTGGTCTATTTCAATAACCCTATGTGTGACTTAGTAGCTATTATTTTATATATAATAGCTATTTACAAATAACTATGTTCTTGTAGGAAAATCACTTTATTTTTCTGACTATTTTGAAAAATGGGAATTTTGTTTGTTAATAACTTACTGGACTGAACTACTGCTTGAGTTTGTTCTGAGGTTCCAGATGCAATGTTTGTCAAAGCCCATGCAGCCTCGAACTGTAAAGAAGGACTACAAAAGAGAAAAAAGAAAAAGTAGAGATTTCTACATTGCCCAAATATGTACTAAACATTCAGCATTTTAGATGTAGTAAATATTTTGTTTCAAAAGATATCTATCGGGTGGCACCTGTGGCTCAAAGGAGTAGGGCACTGGCCCCATATACCAGAGGTGGTGGGCTCAAACCTGGCCCTGGCCAAAGGAAAAAAAAAAAAAGGCATCTATCCATCCAGCTTTTTTTTTTTTTCACCCTCCCAGGACTGTTTAAAAATATCTCTTCAGTATGAAAAGCTCTTCTGTCCTTATTTTTAATAAGGACTTTTTATTAAGATATTTGCCCAATATTCCTCAGTTTTCTCAAGTACATATTTGGTCAAATTAGCGCTTGCCAATTTTTAAAGCTTAAAAACTAAATTCTTCATTCTCAAGGTCCTTGTTGTCCTTTACCTTCATCTGCTGGCATTAGTACACCTTTTGCCTTTTCATTTCCATTCACAGCTCCTTTTTCTTCTCTTCTCTCTCTCTTTTTTTTTTTTTCTGACACAAAGTCTCACTGTGTTGCCTTCAGGAGAGTGCTGTGGCATCACAGCTCATAGCAACCTCAACTCTTGGGCTTAAGCAATTATCTTGCCTCAGTCTCCCAAGCTGCTGGAGCTATAGGTGCCTGCCACAATGCCTGGCTATTGTTTTGCTGCAGTTGTCATTGTTGTCTGGCTGTCCCGGGCTGGGCAGCCTTGGTGTTCGAACCCACCAGCCTTGGTATATATGGCCGACGCTGCAACCACTGTGATATGGGTGCCAAGCCCCCTTTTCCTTTTCTTTAAAGATCAAACTACTAGAAAATCTGGCCTTCTCCCCAAGCTACATCCCAAACTTTTAAAAGATAATGTACTTACTTGTCATCTCTTTCAAGACAATGGACTAAAATAGGCAATATTCCAGATTTTATTAAGTCATCAATTGGTGGATTTCGATCACTGGACAAAAGTTTCCTGTAAGAGTATAAATAGCCTACGTGAAACTTCATGGTATATAATATCATAATTAAATTTAAATTCACATTTGACAGACATTATCATAAATCTGAATATGTAGTATAAGTACCCTCTCTGAAAGTTTTACTTTTTATAATTTACATAATGCGTCCACTTCTCCAATTATAAAAAGATTTATAAATAAATTTACAAAGACCACCGATAATTAGGAAAATACGACAGACATAAACTACTTCATCAATTTTATCAGTACAATAATATTATTCCCTCAATAAAGTCCTGACCACAACTTATAAAAAGATAATTAAATATTTAGCATGTATTACGTCTGCCCTTACTTTTGAGCTCATAGAAGGAAAGTAGGTAAACTTCTTCAAAATAGCATTTACCTTGCTAAGAAAGGAATTAAGAAGTCACCAAAATACTCAAAATTATTCACGCTAGGTCACAACAAAGTCAAAGGACAAAAGCAGGCAGGCTACTGGCATATCTGATATTTATAGCAGATACTAGTACTTCATTCTTCTCCATTTATCTTTTTTTTTGAGTTTTATTTTGTCACCCTCAGTAGAGTTCCATGACATCACAGCTCATAGCAACCTCAAACACTTGGGCTCAAGAGATTCTCTTGCTTTAGCCTCCCTAGTATCTGGGTCTACAGGCACCTGCCACAGCACCTGGCTATTTTTTAGACACGGGTTCTTGCTTCCTGAGCTCAGGCAATCCACCCACCCCAGCCTCCCAGAGCACTAGGATTACAGGCGTGAGCCACCACACCTGGCCTTAGTACTTAATTCTTCATACTACTTTATATACTAAACTAAAGGTCATAAAAGTAAGTCCAATAACATTCTCATATCAGCATCTAAAGAGAAATGAAATAAGGACAGTAAAACATAGGAAAAGATCCTGAAAGATGCTAGAACTACTGAGGTGAACAAGACATACATTCCTGCTCTCATGGAACTTACAGGATCCAAAACAAAACCTAGTGCCTATTTTCCCATGTGGTAAACTATAGATTTAGCTGATAAATCCTCTATGTGGCCTAACACAAATCTTTACCTACTTAAACCTCTGGCATCACTACATAAAGGCAATGTTTAATAAGTTTAGCCAGATCACTGCTCTATATAAACTAAACAATGGTTGCTTATTTACTACTTTATCAACGTAAACTCCTTGACCTAGCTTTAACCTGCTCTACAGATTGGCTCCTTACCCAACTAATCTGAATCTAATAACTCAGCCATAGGTCAAGTTGTCTGTCATACTACTTAAATCTTATTTCCATCCTTCATATCCTACTCCCCTCCCTCGGAATTCCTCATCCTCAATTTGAATAGTTCAAAGTCTACTTCAAGTTCTATGTTTTACACAATACTATCTTTGAATTCTAAGAGTATTTACATAACAAAATCCTATGTCTATTACTGAGAATTAGTTTGGGGCCATTGTTTTGATTTGTGCTAAGGTGCCAGTAGTTTTGCCCATACTTGCTTTTGCAACATCAAAGTAGAGCTTAACATAGTGATAAAAGGCAAATAAAGTCTTAGAAGTATTATGAAACTTTGTTTGTTCCTGGTATTGTCTCAAAATCTCTCAGAGATCCATAGATCATACTTTGACAACCTCTTGTCTTAGGGACATCGGGCTTTAATTTTCTTGCAGAACTCATGTTGAGAAGAATTATACCAAAACTGGCCCGGCACAGTGGCTCACACCTGTAATCCTAGCACTCTGGGAGGCTAAGGAAGGTAGATAGATCACTTGAACTCAGAGGAGTTTAAGACTAGCCTGAGCAAGAGTGAGACCTCACCCCTACTAAAAGTAGAAAAACTAGCCAGGCATAGTGGCACATGCTTGTAATCCCAGCTACTTGGGAGGCTAAGGCAAAAAGATTGCTCAAGCCTAAGAATTTGAGGCTGCTATGAAGTATGACGCCACAGTACTCTACCTAGAGTGACCCAGTGGAACTTTGTCTCAAAAAAAAAAAAAATCCCCAAACTACCAATTATTCAACTGACAATGGTGAACAAAATCAACTTTTTTTTCTTTTTTTTGAGACAGAGCCTCAAGCTGTCCCCCTGGGTAGAGTGCCGTGGCATTACAGCTCACAGCAACCTCCAACTCCTGGGCTCAAGCAAGTCTCTTGCCTCCGCCTCCCAAGTAGCTGGGACCACAGGCGC
>CAUYTI010095908.1:0-61038 GCA_963575145.1 Galago senegalensis | reverse complement strand
TCATGGGGTACAATGTGCTGATTTTATATACAATTTGAAATATTTTCATCAAACTAGTTAACATAGCCTTCATGGCATTTTCTTAGTTATTGTGTTAAAAGTGTCACATGTACCCTTGTAAGACCACAGCCACTCTTTCTTTCTTCCAGATGACCTCCAATGGAAGGACATGATACAACATGACACCACGTGTGGTCATTGTCTGCCTTTCTAATCTGCTTGCATGTCCTTCTTCAGACAGACTCTAGTATTTTAAATTAATGCCTAAATATCATCACTCTTTTTTTCACATGAATTAAATTTCCTGCCCTTCTTCTAGCCTTTCCAATATCATTTACAGGTTGAAACTGGGTAGTCATCTAAGAGTTCCAACATCAGTTTTCAATCAACTCCTTCGTAAGTCCATTGCAAAGAGTTTGAGATATAGGAACAGGTATTATCTACTTTCATGAAGCTTCAAACAAAACTAAATTGTTTTCTAAATCTACATAGTCTATACATTTTGATGTATTTTGGCAGATATTAACTATTATGGCAGTTATGCTATTATGTGGTATTTGCTATTTCAAGGTCCAATTTCTCAATACACATCTGGGGAACTGATCTATTATACATCTGTGTTGTCATGTACTAGCTAAATTAAGTTGAGAAAAGAAGATTCTTCACCATTTTTTCTAATGACTATTTTATATACTATCTCAGTAAATTAATTATGAAGTTTTTGTTAGTATTATGCCAAAGAGAAATTATTTATTGAACTGAGGGTCTATCTTAATCTCTAAAGGAAAAAGCATAGGAATCTAATATTACTTCTTAATTTTGAGATTAATCTCTCCTCTGACATACTTTGCAGGTATGTTCTGTACCTGTAACAGGCACAGAAGGCACTAGATTTGGAACAGGGCCTTAGATTTCTAAGTAGTAATATAGTTTCTTCTGTATAAAACAACTGTAGTTGCAAGATGCTTTGGCGCCCATAGTGTAATAAAAGGTTTTGTGTTTGTTTTAATGCTGCCCTGTCCTTTCTCCTATCTGTTATTGAGAGTATTTGCCACATAAGTTGCTAGGAGGAATAAAAGACCACAGTGGTGCTCGATTGAGCAGTGTGGCTATCCGCAAAGCGATATTGTAATTCCTCCCTTGGTTCAGGGTTTAGTGTAAAAGTGTACAATGCAGTGTTTAAATTGTCATAGAAACATATGAGTTACAAGTTGTTTTTTACAATTGAATTTCTGACCCTGCCTGTCCCACTTGAGTCTGACAGAAGAAAATAGTACAGTAAAGTGAATTTGTGTTTACTAGAAAGTCAGGGGAAATGAAGCTTAGGAAACCTTTCTGCCTTTGGATAACTAAAAGGATATAAGTATTACTAACATTGAGAGCATAAAACAGTAACCAGACTTCTATTCAATCACATAGCCATATGAGTATGCACAAAGGGTATTCACTAATCTCTTATCATCGCCCCAAGCCGTTAGTTATTGTTGACATAACGTCTAGTGTACCTGGCTAGTCTACCTAATATACCTAGAAATTATAAAATTTCTATTTCATAATGTAATCACAGCTCAAATTGCACATTGATATCCAAAAGCATAACTGAAATATTCCAAATAGAGTCCTTTGTGAAAGAATTAAGTTGGCATTTATAGACACTGAGAAAAACAAGATGAGTAGGAACAAAGTTCTGTCAAGTAGAAGAAAAAGATTCATATACACCTAATTATAACTCATTTCAAGTTGTTGAAATTTTGGTAATAATGGTAAAAAAAAGACAATAGTTGTGCAGAAAAAGATATATTAATCTGACAATAGTATTCCTGAGGATTTTACAAAGGAGATAGTTTTGAACTGAAAATGGAGCCTTTTCTACAGGTAAATAAGGTGAGATTTTTACTAAACATAGGGGAAGTAGAAATAAAAATACTTTAAAGCATTCAGAGAATAAGAAGAAAAGTGACTTAAAAGGGAAAGATGGCGTATGAAAGGTGCTTAACACTAATTATTAGGAAAATCAAAACCACAAGAAGTTACTACTTTGCAATTATTAGGATGGCTATACAAAAAAAAATTAAAAAACAAGAAATTAGAACATTTGTAAACTGTTGAGGAGAATGCCAACAGATGTAGCTGCTATTGTTCACAGCATGGCAGTAACTCAAAAATTTAAAAATAGAGTTATCATATGATCTAGCAATTCAGTTTCTGGGTATCTACCCTCAAAAATTGAAAGCATGAAGTTGAACATGTATTTGTTGTGTTAGTTCTCTTGGACAGCCATTAAGAAAACATAGCTTGGATAATTTTAATAACAGAAATTTATTTTTCATACTTCTGGAGGCTGTAAGTTCAAGATCAAATTCTGGCTAGTTTGGGCTCTGGTGATGTCTTCACTTAACTTGCAGATTACTGCATTCTCCCTGTGTCTTTGCACAGCCTTTCTTCTGTGCATTCCGGGGAAGGGGAGAGAGAGGAAGAGAGGATCCTTTTCTCTTTTTATAAGGCCACCCATCCTATTACATTAAGACTCTACCCTTTTGACTTCACTGAACTCTATTTATCTATTAAAAGCCCTGTCTCCAAATGCAATTATATTGGGGGTTAGAATTTCAACATATACATTTTGTGAGGACATAATTTAGCCCATGGCATTGGTATACCCAGGTTGTTGAAAGTATTGTTAAAAATAGCTAAAATGGGGCAGGGCCTGTGGCTCAAAGGAGTAGAGAGCCAGCTCCATATACCGTAGGTGGTGGGTTCAAACCCGGCCCTCAGGCAAAAACTGCAAAAAAAGAAAAAATAAAAAAAATAGCTAAAATGTAGCAGCACTCTAAGTGTCTACTGCTAGATTAATATACATTGTACATACATACAATGAAATATTCTTCAGTTTTAAAAGTGGAAAGAATTTTGATGTATGCTATAACATAGACAAATAATGAAGACATCATGCTAAGTGAAATTAGCCAGTCATGGTGGGGCAAAGACTGTGTGATTACACTTACAAGAGATACAAAGTCAAATTCGGATACAGAACATAGAATAGTGCTTTTCAGGGTTTGGGAAGAGTGGGGATTAAGAAGTTTTTAGTTAAAGATTACAGAGGCTCAGTGCCTGTGGCTCAAGCATCTAAGGTGCCAGCCACATACACATGAGCTGTCAGATTCGAATCCAGCCCCGGCCCGCCAAACAACAATGACAGCTGCAACAATGACGCCCAAAAAACAGCTGGGCGTTGTGGCAGGCACCTGTAGTCCCAGCTACTTGGGAAGCAGAGGCAGGAGAATCACTTGAGCCCAGGAGTTGGAAGTTGCTGTGAGCTGTGATGCCACAGCATTCTACTCAGGGTGACAGCTTGAGGCTCTATTTCAAAAAAAGAAAGATTACAGAGGTTCTGTTTTTCAAAATCAAAAGAATTACAAAGATAGATGGTGGTGAGTGTTCCACAATTATGTGAATGTACTTAATGCCACTGAGCTGTACACATAAAAAGGGTTAAAATAATAAATTTTATATTATGAATATATTACCACAATTTTAAAAGTGAAAAGAGATTGGAAAAATTATTACAGGAGATAACCTCTAACCTGTTGGTCAGGGCCAGATTAATGGTGTAAGGCTAAGGAAAATAACCTGCTTTCAAGTTGTGCCAAACGAAAGGTTAAACAGAGGGAAATAAAATGACTGTTAAATGCGTACAACTTGTTGAGGTTCCATTTACCCACAGCCAGTCAATAATGCATTAGTTATTCTCAAAGATAGTTTGAAATTTCCTCTTTCCCTGTGCATGGAAACCATTCTCCTAGTTGGGTTACTTTAACTTAAAGGCCACTTAAGCTAAAAAAAAAATTTCTGAGAATTATTTTGGTATTATAATAAGGTGTAATTGGAAAATTCCCATATCATTCAGCTCTCACACCATCTCCATCAACTCTCACCCATGGATTTTTACCTTTTCCGCACAAGGTTGGCCATGAAAATTTAATTAAAATTATTTTGCTCAGGTGTCTGAAGTGTTTTTTGGCATATCCAACAGCTATTCTTTTCTCGAATGTTTTCAAGTTTTAGATCGGCAGCAAGATGCACTCCAAATGTGTACTTCTCCTTGTGCTTTAAGGGATAAACCTTGGCTGGGCCAAGCAACTATGGTTGGCCCACTCACTGTGCCAATAATTGATTTCAAAATGAGTGCACGACCCAATATACGCCAATAAGAATGAAAGTCTGCTAGCAGACGACTGAGGAAGATTTTCTTTTGTTCTAAAAAGTGAAGTGGGGGCAACAATTACTTCTCCCTTTTTCCTTCCTTCCCTTGGTTGCTGACATGGAAGATTGTGATTTTCAGAGTAGAGACAGATATGCTGCAGTCATAAGGAAACATTGTTAATGGACTGGTCAGCAGGGAGATGACGAAACCTCTGGGTTCATGTTAACAGCCTTAAATTGCTACTCTGGAATTGTCTGACTTTGGGCTTTTTGCAATGGGAAAAATGTTCTTATTGCCTAAGACAATTTTATTTGAGGAATTTTAATACAAATTTTATTGTATTTTAACTGATATATCGCTCCCTTTTATTATTTATTTTTGTTTACTTATTTACTTATTTTGAAAGTGCACACATTTACACTAGCAGAAGTTTCTCTGAGGAAAGGAACAAAATAATAAAGGGTAGTAGGCACAGGCGGGCTCAGGTTGGTGGCATGTGGGCACACAGTTTTTTCTATTACTAGATAAATACTTACGGTCGATTAGTTAGCCATATGTTAAAACAGGATAAAGGAAACAAGTAAATATTTTTCTGTATTTTGTCATTCTATTACACCTTCTGTTCTGGATTGTGTCTACAATTCCTTTGTAATAAGAAAAGTTGTCAATCATTGAACTGGTATCCTCTTGGAAAAAAAGTACCAGCTCTTCTAATTCATAGAAAAGAAAGTCCTTTAGAATCCTGAATTACAACTCAAAACGTGATTTCTCTCTCTCTTTCTCTTTTTTTTAGTTAGAGTCTTGCTCTGTCACCAGAGCATGAGGGGATTTTTTCTGTGAGAGCCTAGTAGGGCTTTTAGAAAACTTATGAAGCCTGGGTGAGGTGGAGACCTTAAGACTTGTTTCTTTGATAACTTTTTTAAAAAGACAAAATCTCATTCTGTTGTTCAGGCCAGAGTCTAATGGCATGATCACAACCTCCTGCTGGAGCTTCCCAAGCAGCTAAGACTATGGGTGTTGACTACTTTTCTTTCCTTCCTTCCTTCCTTCCTTCCTTCCTTCCTTCCTTCCTTCCTTCCTTCTTTTTTTTTTTTTTTTGACAGAGACCTGTTCTTGCTATTGCCCAGGCTGGTCTCAATTATCTGGCTTCAGCAATTTTCCTACTTTGGCCTCCAACAGTTCTGGGATTACATGGAAGAGCCACCATGCCCAGATGAAAAAAGGGGGATTTCTGAAATGTGTAATTTTCTACCACTTACTGTTTTCTCAAGTTTTTAAAGCAGACACAATTTTCACTTAAAATATTTTCTTTCTTTTAAGTGGAAGGAACGATGATGTATTATGGATGTTGAAATCCTGTTAGCTTCACCAGTGATTGCTGTGTAGCTGCAGATAAGTGATTACTCTTTAATAAACTGAAAAGAGTCTTAATCATTAATTAAATTTGTCAGGTGTGGCAGAATCCCAGCTGCTTGCATAATTCTTCTCAGCACCCTGCATAAGTAAAATCACCTGGGAAAAATCATTTTTTTTTTTTTTTGTCACATGAAAATGCATCTAAACAAAGAGTTGTGAAAAAAATAACAATGTTGTAATCGGGGGACTTGCATTCAATCACTGCCAAACAAATATGATGTAGGAAAAAGAGCACTCACAAATAGAGGTCAAATCTAGGATTGGTTAAGATTTAAAATAATATTGGTAGTTGAAAACACCTGGGAAGGAAAGGCTGCCCGGTGACCTGCAATAGATAAAGGAAAATGATGACCTGCTTCTGAAAGTGGAGAGGAATGTGGGCAGAAACAACATTCTTTTATGATCTAAAGGGACAGGGATATTGAATCAAGTTAATTATATGCTGCCCCAGTTATTTAGATTAGTTTCTCCTCTAACAGGTGAGAAAAATATGGCATTGGGTCTGAAAAAGTAAGAAGTTTTGAATTATCTGTGTTTTTGCTTCATATTAATTTCAAACAAGATAGAACTCATCTATGAGGCCCTTTACTATTAAGCAATGTTGTTCAGCTTATTCTTTATTGTTGATCTTTTAGCACCAAGTAGAACATGTGTTTAAATAACACTGAGTTCTATTTGTAAGACTATTACTCTGGGCTGAGCTTCGTGGCTCAGCCCTATCATCCTAGCACTTTGGGAGGCCAAGGCAGGAGGATCAGTGAAGGCCAGGAGTTTGAGGTTGCAGTGAGCTACGATGTTGCCACTGCTCTCCAGCTTGAGCAACAGAGAGAGACCCTGTCTGGAAAAAATATATACACATAGTACTCTAAAATGCACTCTCCTTGTTTTTTCACATGAATGCCTAAAATACTCAAACATTTATTTAAACAGATATGTGCTTTAAAGTTTGTGGTCAGGAAATATGTTTTTTTTTAATTTGTTTAAACATGTTTTCTCTCTTTTCCATATCTTTACCCCAGTACCTGATACAGTGCTTTGTACATAGTGGAAATTAGAAAATTTAAATTAGATGCCTGAATATTTTTAAAGACTCCTGAACACATAGCAAAATGTGGGTCTGTGCAAGTTATTTATTTTATCAACTTGTTGATGAACTTTTAAGTATAAATAACTCCAAATGAATATCTTCTGAAAACATTAAAACTTAGTAAGCACACCAAGTCACCTCCAACTAGTTCAGCCTACGCCCCTGCTATCAAGATGTAGTTGTTGAAAATGAACGGAGATGTTGCTAAGTGTAAACATCATTGACAGCTTTGAAAAGCTACTTTCTAAACTGTTTCCTATGCGTTTGAAACAGCCAAGATAAACATTCCATATTATTATTAATAAACCATTGTATCATAAGTTTTCTAAGAATCAAAATGAATCTATAAATATTGTTCACTGTGATATGTATTCTTATTTTTAAAAGAATCTATTTCTGTGTATAAGTGCGGTTTACCCCATATTAAGCTTTCAGGACATTCACTAAAACTGCCTTAATAGCTTTGTTGTGTTTTCCTTAGCAGAACATAATTGATATTGTTTTATAGAAGCGTCTGGTAAAAATTAAAAAATAAAAATTATTTATCAATTCTTTAGACCTATGAAATCAAATAATCAAGTTAAAGCATAGCTTCATATTTGTTGCCTAATGTGAATATTTCTTTGAATTATTTTTGTTGAATTTAAAATATATTGTTTGTATTAGAGTACATTTGAGAGAATCGTATTTTGATTTAATCAAAGGGGTAGGGATAAGAACAGCAAAAATGTAAAAGCATTAAAAAATTTAAAGCGTGTGCATATGTGTTTTAATAAAGCCATTTATCTGTGTTGAATGTGTAGTGCTAATGTAAAAAAAAAATACCCCCTCGTAGCTTATTATTGCTTGAGTTTTCCTGCTAACATAGTTATAAATACGGCTGGCTGGTTAAAATTGAAGAAAAGCAATATTAATTTTCAGAAGGTTTGCCTGACTTGCCTTTGCAGCAAACCATTTCTTTGTAGTGATCATAAGCTTTACGCACTGTCAGTGTTCCACACAATCCCCAGCTTCATCAGCAATTATAAAATGTCATCTTTTAAGATGTGATAAGTTCAGCAGGTTAAAATAAATGCTGTGCTTTAAAGCCTGACTTTAGCTTTAAGTAAAACTTTCCCTATTGAATGGGTTAAAAAGAAAACAAAAAGCAAAATTTTAAAAAGCTGCTAGATCCTTATTTTTTGCAGTATTGCATAGTCAATAGTACATACTCAGGAAGTCTATAAAAGCATGAAAGTATGCTGTTTGTCCTGTTGATTTTTTTCTGACATAAATACTATATAGAATTCAAATATAAGTAAAGCTTGAAAAGTATCTTATGATTCTCTTTTAAACTATAAAACGGGTTATGAAAGTACAACCTCTAATAAGATGATAACTAGCATTCGTCTAAGCATACAGTGCATATCACATATGCAAAGTTGTAAAATGATGATGTTCTACTTTCTAGACATAGAAGAACTACTAGTGCTTTCTTGGAAAACTTAATATCCTAAAACAGTGGTTTTAAATTGTCATTTTTAAAGTATCTTGTGTCCCAAGCAGATTAAGAGACAGTGTACTTTCTTCATGCCCTGCTTAATCAGCTTGAATTGTTATCTGGATCACAGATATCCATCAACATTTTTGAGGTTGAAGCTTTTTAACAGATTTTTATAGAAGAGAGAGGTATACAGACTTTTTATACTTTTTCAGTGTTGGTAGGATGTTTTTCAAATCTATTCTATCATTTTTCTTTGCCTCAAGGATCACATCATATGTGAACATTCTCCTTTGTATATTGTTTCCCCAGCCAGTTAGATTTATTTGGCATACCAAGCATGGAGTAGAATTGAGAAAGTTAGAAGAAATCTGAGGACAAAGTTCTCAAACCTTCATATTTAATTATTTACCACATAACAAAAATGTAGTACAGTTCAAAATTAGAGTTTTAAAGGATTTTATTTGGAATAACATAAAAACCATCTAATTATAAAGGCAATTGCTTTTGTATTATGGGAAAAATTGGTTCTGATTTCATAGAATCTTTGCCCTCCTGCTGGTATGCAAATACTTACTTAGCAGGAATCATTGTCCAATGAAAATTAACATAAAGCATTAATGAACTGATACAAGAGTGTTCCATCCAATAGAATCTATATTGTTAGATTCAGAAAAGACTTTTGAAATAATTTCATTGATCCCTTCATCTAAGAAACAGGAAATTTTGAGTCCAGAAATATTTACTAATGTGCCACAGTGGTTGGGAGTCAGACCTAGGCTAGAACTCAGGTCTTTTAATTTAAAGGCTGAGGTTCTTTCCCTAAAGATACAGATTTTCACTGGACAAATTATAATCATGACTTTCTTTCTTTTTTGATGGAAACCCTCTCTCTACTAGAGGTTGACTCTATGAATTAGTTTTCCAGAAACAGTTCAGGTTAATTTGAGAACTATTATAACAGGGAAAATAAAAGCTTGAATCTTAAATATTTTTATGTATATATGAATCATTAGATTAATCTCTCCGTTTTTATTATTATGCAATATCTGCTTAGTAATTTTTTTTCTTCCACAGAGTTTCCTTTAAAATAGCTTAATACCTAATTTGCGGTCAAAGAATATGGACAGAGTTACCTTGGTAGAAAATACATAGAAGTTAACAGCACAGTAGCATTTAGGGTTTAAATCTGAACTTGGAATGAAAGAGAAGGGTATCAAAGATCAGATGATAAATTTAAAAGAGGAAAAAATGTGAATATCCTACAAAAATCCTCCACTTTGTGATGGAGAAGTGTGTCCAACCTGTAGGAACAGCTTTGTTCAATGGTGCTGAGAGAAGCAAGCCGAGAATTACCAACGATCTCTTGAGTGGACATGGCTCAGTAGTGCTTAATCCAAGTAGAATGATCAGCCTGACTGCCCTGGCAAGGGCTGAGATTCAGAGGATTGCAGCTAAAGATAAGCACAGGGAGAAGTGTTCAGAGGCAAAAGGCAGAGGTAGATTAGCCTCGGGTGTATAGGCAGCAGTTCAGGGCAAGATGTATTACCTTTTAGGCTGTGCATCTTGGAAACAATGAGTGCAAACTAACTTTTAGGAAATACAGAATATTATCCAGGTGATAATAGTAGAGATTTCCACCAGTCTGAATCTTGCCTGATTAAACGACGAAACTGAAACACGCTTCTCAGTGAAGTTTCAACCCAGTCTCATGAGAGGAAGCAGCACTGTCAAAAAGCGGGGGCTGCCCTTTGTGGCTCTCATTTAGCTGACTCCACTCTAACAATTTCTGCTAAGGAACATCCACTTTCTGACATCTGAAAGTGAAAATGTATTATCTTTACTGTATAATTATTCTAAAATAAAATTTCTTTGCGAGAACTTAGAAATGCCTCCTATTCATTCTGATTTATTCCAAAAAACAAGTCTTGATAAATTGCTAAACCAGATGTTCTGAGGACTACAACCTGAGAAGCTAAGTCACATTTAATACAGTTATCAAATCACAGATTTAGTTATCAGTTACCAGAGGGCTCATCTTGCATAGAAGAAAGAGTAGGTGGGATTTCAAACCATAGGATCCTCTGATTATCAGATACTCTCCCTCCATCAGCACTAGGCTTGATGTCAAGACACGTGCTGAAATTAAGACACATAAATACTATTTTCTAACAAAAATGACCTGCACATAATTTTTTTAAAGGAGATTCAAGAAGAACTGACCTTAATACATTTCTTCTCAAACTAAGGGCATTTTACTTCCAGCCCAGATTCCATATTTTATATAAACTATTTTTCATTGGCACTTCTGCCTCACCTCTGAAATATAATCATTAAACATCTTGAATAGTCATATCTGCCTAGGTTAGATAGGGTATCCATCTTCTGGGATAAAGCAATCCTCCTGCCTTGGAATCCCCAAGTAGTGGGGACTATAGGTGTATGCCTAGCTAACTGGCCTATTCTTTTTTTTTTTTTTTTTTAAGAGACAGAGTCTCACTTTGTCACCCTCAGTAGAGTGCTGTTGCATCACAGCTTGCAGCAACCTCCAGCTCTTGGGCTTAGGTGATTCTGTTGTCTCAGCCTCTTGCGTAGCTGGGACTACAGGCACCTGCTGCAATGCCCAGCTATTTTCTTGTTGCAGTTTGGCCGGGGCTGAGTTTGAACCCATCACCCTTGGTATATGGGGCTGGCGTCTTGCTCACTGAGCCACAGGTGCTGCCCTAATTGGCCTATTCTTAAATGCTATTTCTTCATGTTGTACCCCACTCTAATTATGTTTGATTGTATAAATATAGGTATCTTTATCTCTCCCTTCTTTATTCCTCTTTCATCCCTCTTTAACTAAAATTCTGCTTCTAAAGACCATGGAATATTATCAGCCTAATAGATTTGCACCAGAATTATCCTAATTTTTTACAATTATAAAGGCTTTAATATGATGATATCTTACTACAGAGGAATAAAATTCGTTCAAGTTCCAAGTGGTACATTAGTCATATTTTTGTTTTCTAAATCTTTTAATACTATTTAGCTTCCAATGATCAAGAATCCTCTGGTTGAATTCTATTAAATTAGAGCCAATAAAATGGGTTTCACTTTTTAACATTTTACAGATTTTAAAATGTGACAAGGTACAGTGATAATTGTGAGAATATTGATTTGTCTCGCCCCTTACACTTTGACTTTGTTTCCAGAACATCTATTCCTTAGTTTTGCAATTATCTTGTGTTTAAGATTTGGGGCAATAATATAAAAATAATACATTACATTTTGTGATAAAGGACTTTCCGAAGAAGCTAAGTCACCTTTAATACAGTTAAAAAATCACAGATTTAGTTCTCACTTACCAGAGGACTCATCTTGCATAGAAGAAATTGTAGAAGGTACTTCATAACCATAGGATCCACTGATTACCAAATAGTGTTCTTTATCAGCCTAAGGTTTAACATCCAGATACTCGCTGAAGGCATAGCTAAAGTGCCAGTTTGGAGGCAATTCTTACAAAATGGTTGCCATCCTTCAGGATGTACTATATGCATTGACTCAAAAATAGTTTAGTGTAGTAAATAGCATACAAATTTTATCTCCACCCTATATAATTGTGTCCCAATAAAATGAATACATGGGTACAGAAGCAAAGACTTGAAGCCAGGAGTGGCTCTACCTACTATTACTTCCAATGACCCACTAGAGGACGCTGTACTATATGATCGCTGCAATATTGTGCTCTGCTGGGTAAAGGTTCTGATCTCCAAGGAGACCCACTTTCACCAGGGAATGTAGCAAGAGGCTAATTGAGTTATAAAGTATGGCTACCACATGGCCAATTGGGTCTCCTCATGTCCATGAGTAGGTGCCTTTGTAAGAAGAGTTTACTCTGGTGTCATTAGGAAGAAGTAGAGATGTTATATAATAGAGAGGAATATTGCGGAACCCAGGTGAACCACTTGAGTTCCTCTTTGTACTCCCTTGTCCCATAGTGATTGTAAATGTTCAGGCAAAGTAAAAGTGGCCTGGTAAGGAAGGGCCTGATAACCAGAGGTTTAGGCTCCCCATGAATGAGGGTCTGTCACACCACTAGAGTAAGCCATTTTTTCAGATGAGGTGGTTTTTTCAGATACTCATCACAGTTACCATAGCTGCAGCTTATCTCACTAGTTTCCTTTTCCTAAGTTTCTCCTCAGAAAAAGAAGCTAACCAGGATGCTGGATTATCTGTCTCTGGATGGACTGCTGGTAGACATAGAGGTTTAGTTTCCTAATTCCCTTTCACAAAGACTTGCCACCTGGCTATTGAGAGTGTAGGCAAAAGGCAGCTATCATTTCTCAGCTATTTTAGGACCTGCCTCAGCTACAGTGAGCAGTCTTTAAAGGGTCAACCATTTACTAGGAATCTGCAACCCAGTGACTGAGCAAAGTGAAGCTGTAAAGGTATAGCCGTTTGGATTATCCTTGCTCCAAAGGATACCTCTGGGTATACCTCTCCCCTTCTCTATGTGATGTCTTCCTCTTCCCAATTCCAGTGCCTTTGTTACAGAGGTATTGATATCACCTAAACATTTTTTACTCCAGTCTACATCTTAGCATTCCTTTCTGGAGAAGGAAAATTATGATATTCACCTTGTGCTAATAATCTAAATCTTATGAAAATTGATTACTGCTAATTGATTTCTAATAATGCCTTTAATATCCTTTAAGGAAATAGAATATCTATAAAAATCAATAAATGTGATTCACCATATACACAGAATTAAAAACAAAAACCATTTTATCATTTCAATATATGCAGAAAAGGCATTCAATAAAATCTAGCAACCTTCAACAAACTGGGCATAGCAGTAACCCACCTCAAAATAACAATACCCATATATGACAAACACACAGTGAAAGTCTTACTGAATAGGGAAAAAATGAAAGCATTTCCCCTAAAACTGAAACAAGAAAAGGATACCCACTGTTATCATTTTTACTCAACAAAGTAATGGAAGCCCTCGCCAGAGTAATCAGGCAACAGAAAGAAATAAAAGGCATCACAAATGGAGATCAAACTATCCTATTTGCTGATGATGTGATCTTATACATAGCAAACCCCAAAGACTCCTTCAAAAGAATGCTCGAGTTGATAAATTCAGTAAAAGCTAAATTAATGTACACAAACCCGTAACATTTCTATAAAATAATAATAACCACACTGAGAGTCAAAACAAGAACTCAATACCATTTACAGTAGCTGGAAAAAAAATGAAATATCCAGGAATATACATAACTAAGGAGGTGAAATATTTCTTCAAGGAAATCTACAAAACACAGATGTAATGAAAGAAATTATAGATGATGCAGACTAATGGAAAAATGTCTTATGCTCATGGATTGGATTGAACAATATTGTTAAATGTTCATACTACCCAAAGTGATTTACAACTTTAATGTAATTCCCATCAAAATACCAAAATCATTCTTTATAGAATTTCAAAAAATATTAAATTTTACCTAGAGTCAAAAAGAGCCATGAAAGCCAAAGCAATTTGAAGCAAAAAGAAAAATCTGAAGATATCGTGGTACCTGACTTCAAATTATAGTACAAGGTTATAATGACAGAAACAGCATGGTACCAGTATAAATGTAGTTGCATGGATCAGTATAAAAATCCAGAATAGAGAACACAGAAATAAAGCCATATAATTATAACCAAGTGATCTTCAACAAAATAGACAAAAACATACGTTAGGGGAAATAACACCCCATTCAATTAATGGAACTGGGAAAATTGAAGAGACATGTATAGAAAAGTAAAACTGGATCCTTCTGTCCCCATACACAAAAAGTAACTCAGTATGGATTAGGGCATAAATGGAGACCTGAAACCATAAAAGTTTTAGGAGAAACCTTGGTTAAAAACTCTGGTGGACATTGGCCTAGGCAAATAATTAATGATTAACTATCCCAAAAGCAAATGAACAAAAATAAAAAAAAAAATGGGACTTAATTAAACTAACAAGCTTCTGCACAGCAAAAGAAATAATCAAAAAAGTAGACAACCTACAGAATAGGTGAAAATATTTATAAACTATATGCCTGAAAAAGACTAATATCCTTTATCTATAAAAAACTCAAATAAATCAGCAAGAAAAAACAAAAACAAATAACCTCATTAAAAAGTGGACTAATAAACAACATGAACAGACATTTTTCAAAAAAGAATATAAAACCAGTCAGGAAATATGAAATAATGTTCAACATCATTGATCATCAGGGAAATACAAATTAAAACTACAATGAGATACCACCTTACATCTGTCAGAATGGCCATTATTTAAAAGTTTAAAAAAAAAGGTGAAAATTAGTATAAACTCTAGGACAAACAGCCTGGAGATTCCTCAGGGAAATAAATGTAGACTTACCATTCCACCCAGTAAACCCACTACTGCAAAAGAAAACTTTTCCAAAAAGACACCTGCACTTGAATGTTTATTACAGTACAATTTGCAACTGCAAAGATTTGGAATCAATCTAAGTGCCTGTCAACTCATGAGTAGTTTAAGAAAATGTGACACACACATACACACATACATATTATGTGCACACATGCAAACACACATATACAATGGAGTACTACTAAGCTATAACAAGGAAATGAAATAATTTCTTTTGCAGTAACTTGAATTGAATTAGAGACCATCGTTGTAAGAGAGGTATCTTAGGAAAGGAAAAACAAACACCACATTTACTCTCTAATAATTAGGAGCTAATATCTGAGCACACATAGGCATAGACAGATGTAAAGGTCATTGGAATTCAAGAATGGGAGAGGAGAAGGGAAAGGATTAAAACCCACCTACTGGCAGGCAGTGCCTGTGGCTCAAAGGAGGAGGGCGCTGGCCCCATTTACCAGAGGTGGAGGGTTCAAACAAACAAACAAAAAAAACCACCTACTGGATACAAGGAATGTTATTCACTTGATGGACATACTAAAGCCTCGACTTAACCATTATAGAAGGTACCTATGTACCAAAAACATTTGTACTCCCTAAATATTTTTAAATGCAAAAACATTAAGTAGAAAAAAATGTTAATGGGGTTAAGATAATGCAATTATCTTGTTTTCTTGCATGAGTAAACCAATAGTCACTATTGTGTAACACAAAGCATATTTGAAACTTTTCATGCTTGCTTACTCAGATGGTATATTTAATAAGCTCAACATTTTTTCCCACTTTACAAATAACTATTGATAGTTCTGATTTCATTACACTAAACATCTTCATCAAAAATTCCTGAAATCATCATTATATTTAGCCACCTAGAAGCATAGCAAGCCAATACCAGGTCATCCTAATAAAAGGAATACTTTCAACAAGTTTATCATATCCAGAGTTATTTATATTAGATCACTGTCAAAAGAAATAATCGTAATTTTTTCTCATTCTACAAACAAGAAACACGAGAATTACTATAGATCAGTTATTTACATTAATATTTAAGCTGATATATATTGTGTGTATTCTCAGCTGTAAAAAATACTCTTCATTGTAAACATATCCATAGTGGACTGTAAGTTACACTAAATTTCCTTAAACTTTAATTTTTTAAGAGTTTAGATGATGTGCTTACAGATTTTTCTATACAAATAAAATAATACATTCATACTTTAGGATGTTACATACACTAAATGGATCAGTATTATCATTATAGAAACAATCAAATAAAGTATTAGTAATATTGAAGGCATAACAACTTTATTCACTTTTACTTTTTTATTAATTTATTATATTTCACGATTCAAAAATTGTATATTGTGACTTCATACCCTTGTAAAACCATGTGAAGCCTTTCTGGAAGTAATGTATTCTATAATAATTTTATCTCTTTTAAAAATTAAAGATTTGTATTGGCATACTAATCTATTTTGGCAGTTCTTTTTCGTTCAGTACTTTGAAAAATGTGATCTATCATCTTCTCACTTGTGTTATCTTTGACAGGAAATCTGCCATAATCCTTTTTGTTATAATGTATCTTTTGTTTCTTGCTGTTTTGAGATTTAGTCTTTATCCTAGGTTTTGAAGAATTGTTTTACCGTGTTCTTTAGTGAAATTTTTTCCATGCTTCCTGTACTCGAATCTATGCATTTCTTGGATCTATTATTTTATAATTCTCATCAAATTTTGAAAATTTGGGGTCATTTTGTCCGATTTTTTTATTCCTTTCCCCACACTTTTGGGCATTCCAATTACATGAGTATTTGGCTATTGGACATCGTACACTAGCTTATTGACCCTCTACTTAAAAATTTATTTTCTCTTTGCTTATCTTATGCAGTTTATGCAGTTATTTATTCACATTCACTCATCTTTTTCTTCTGCAATGTCTAGTTTTCTGTTTATCATATTCATTATATTTTTCATCTCAGTCATTAAAATTATTATCTCTAGAGATTTTATTTGGGTAATTTTACATTTTCCATATCTCTATGTGTTAGATAATTACCTCAGAAAGCCCCTTCCCCCCCACATCCCCTTCCTACCCTTAAAGTTACAACTCCTCCCCAAGCACAGGGAGTGGCTTACCTCATCATTCTGTTCCAATTACCCACTGCCCGCCCCTAATGACTCTTTCTGCCAAAGCAATAACTCCTTATTGGTTATCCCACCACCCTGTCACCATTCTGAGACTTCCCTATATAAGGGTATGTTACTCCTCCCTCCTTCTCTGCTCTCCCTCTCTCTCTTATCTTCTCCACTCCTCATCTCTCTCCCCTCTTCTCTCTCCTCTCTTCTCTTCTTTTTGTCTCTTCCTTGGTGCTACTCTTCAGCCTCCCTCCCCACCAATAAAGACCTTTCATACAAGCCTTGGTGGTCTGTGAGAACTCTGCCAGTTGTGTGCCTTTCTTTCACTATACAATTTTGAATTGTGAATATGTGGAACACACTTTTTTTTAAGGCACACTCTCACTCTCTTGCCCAGGCTAGAGTGCAGTGCCATCAGCCAATCTCACAGCAACCTCAAACTCCTAGGCTTAAGCAATCCTCCTGCCTAAGACTCCCAAGTACCTGGGACTACAGGTGCTCATTGTAATGCCTGGATAATTTTTCTAGTTTTAGTAGAAATGGTATCTTACTGTTCCTCAGGTTGGTCTTGAGCTCCTAAGGTCAAGTGATCCTCCCACTTTGGCATCCCATAGTGATAAGATTATAGGCTTGAACACTATGCCCAGCAGCAAAACACACTTTTAATGGTGGTTTTTATTTTTTCATGTGATAATTTTTTTATCTGTGCCAGTTCTGGATTGGCTTTTAAAAACATGTGTTGTGATGTAATTCACATGTTATCACAATTCACCCATTTAATGTATACAATTCTATGATTTTAAGGAATTGACAGATGTATGCAACTATTACTATGTCAATTTCAGGAAATTAGCCTTTTTAATGATTTCTTTTCATCTTGTGGTTCTCTGCTTGAGAACAGGTATGGTGCCTGGTAGTCTTTTGAAACATAAAGCTAACTAAGCTAACTTGAATATAGGAAACAAGTGATAAGGATAGTAAAATAGAGGAATTAAAGATTTGGGGTTCTATTGGCATGATGGAGTCCTCATAACTTTTACCCTGGAGTGACCTGCTTGGAAATGCTTTATTATTCTCATATTAAAGAATTAGCCTTCCATCTTGTTGAGTCTCTGTTGTTTCTGGCTGATGTTCATAGCTTCTCAATGAATCTTTAAGTGATAATATACTTTAACCTGAGAATAAAACTACAATTATTTGATGCAGTGATAGTAGTATTTTGAATGGGATAAACTCGATATCTCTGTTAGATTGATTCATATCTTAAATTTCAGTTAAAGTATTATTATTATTTTTCCACATCCATGTCATTTCTTAGCTGACTCAAGAAAATTCTGGACTCCGAAAAAAAAAAGCTGCTTCTCAACTTATAATGAGGTTAAGTCCAATATACCCAATAAACCTTTTGTAAGTTTAAAGTACTTTAAGTCAAATGCACATTCAATACACCTAACATATTAGGAAATCATAGCTTGGCTCAGCCTACTTTAAACATGCTCAGAACACTTATATTAGTCTACTGTTAGGTAAAACCATCTAACCAAAAACCTGTTTTATAATAAAGTATTGAAAATCTCATGTAACTTGTTGATGTGCTACTGAATGAATATTGCTTTGGTACTACCATAAAGTAAAACATTGTAAGCTGAAGCATTGTAAATTGAGGACCGTTGGTAATTAGTTTTCTCATATTGTGGAACATGTTTGGAAACATAAACATATAAAAATGGAAAATATTTTATGAATGGTTGGAAAATTAATCCTTGGTTTTGACACAATTTAGAGATATTAAAATAAAAATAGCTAAAAGTCTCTTCTAGGGTCACCTATCCTTAATGTTAATAATGAATGTCACACAAGAGAAAAATTTTATTAACCTGACTGGCTAATTAGTCATTTACCTGTAGTAATTTCTAACTAGATGCTAATTTAATTAGAATGTCTTTAACATCTTTGATTTCTGTTAGCCTTATTTTCTCTTTTATACAAACATAGAAGAGACAAATTTTGTTTACCTCATCTGATTATATTCTTTCTCAAATACATAATACAATTTATTATAATATAAGTCAGTGATTAAAAGTTAACCCTGCATCAAAGTTAATTTCTGAGACTAAATTAAGATTTAAAGATGCAGGATTCATTTAATTGCCTTATACAAGGCCACTACAATTTAAGAGTTCTAGACATGTTTAAAAATAAATTTCCTAGTCTCCCATTTTGTTAGAGAATGTTATTTCAAAAACATCTATTCTCATTTTAAAACACAAATATTTTCGTTATTATTTCCTTAAAAGTCACAATAATCCGCTCTAAATATTCTTAGAAGTTAAATATTAGGATGCTAGTTCCAGATATTACTCCATATATTTTATTTAACAGCATTCAAACATATGAAAATTAATTTTGTGATAATAAAAGTTTAGAAAGGGAAAATATATTGGGATTTGGAAGAAAATCTGTGCATATAGTGTATGAAATTTAAACAGAGCTCACCTCTCAGATTAAAAACAGCAAAAACATGTCGCTTTTTTATATTAATGCAACAAAAATAATACTCTGTGAATTTATTTTCCCATGCCACTGTACTTTATTTAAAGACATTTCCCATTTTTTTCCCAAAGATGTTCATAGTAAACTGAAATTATGATATAAAGAAGATATAAAGAAGTATTTCCTCTTTTCCATATCAATCAGCCTAAGTTGCTTTTCCAAACAGTTTTTGTTTACCTCTTCAAATAATAATGCAAGTTTAACAGCAATTGTAACCTTAATCCTATATTGCTTTATTATAACGATAGCTAATGAAAACTAAATTTGGATAAACCTGCCTTTTTAACCTTAAGTGAAAAAAAAAAGAGAGGCAATTCTAGAGGTGAGATATCCCAGTGTAAAGAAATAAGTAAAAGGTTGAATGCAGGAAAATAAAATCCCTATTTATAATTGCAAAAGATCATGAATTCATCCTGAAAAGTATTGGTACATTCTACAGCATAATATCTAAATGAAGGCATTATTATTATTATTATTATTCTTTTTTTAGAGACAGAGTTTCACTTTGTTGCCCTAGGTAGAGTGCTATGGCATCACAGCTCACAGCAACTTCCAGCTTTTGTGCATAGGTGATTCACTTGCCTCAGCCTCCTGAGTAGTGGGACCACAGGTGCCCGTCACAACACCTGGCTATTTTTTGTTGCAGTTTGGCCAGGGCTGGGTTTGAATCCCCCACCCTCGGTATATGGGGCTGGCGCCCTATTCACTAAGCCACAGGCGCTGCCCTAAAAGAAGGCATTATTGACAATTGAATTGGATACTCCTATGCTGTGGGGGGCTGCCACGTGCATTAGAAGGTGTTAGTAGCTTCCCTGCCCTCTTCCATCTAGATACCTATAGCACTTCCCCAGCTATGAAAACTAAAAATATCTGCAGACATTGCCAAGTATCTGCAGACATTTTAAATGTCTCCAGGAGGAAGGTACACAGAATCTCCTGTGGTTGATAACCAGTGATCTATATGAATTTGAGAAACATATTTTAATGTTTGATACACAATGTATAAATGTACTGATTAAGATGTGATAGCTAAAATCAGCCTTCGATTTACCATGTCAATAATTTTAGACATGTAGTGATGTCTAGTAGTTGCAACTTCACCTTTCTTACTGTGATAAAGATGCTTGTAAAATATGCAACTGCTTTTTCCTCAGATGCTCTTTTAAAATGGCTGTTTGTAAAGGAGAAGGAAATTTTCTATAGATCTTTTGCTAATTTAGTACTTTCAACATTTTAAAAGTTTAGCTAGGTTTAAGATGTTTTTATTTTGTGTTCTCCAGTCATTGGGGAGGTGTAGTTATTAATGAATTCAGCCTTACTATTTTTTAGTGAACATGAGTTCCATTGGACAATTATTTTTTTATTGAATAACTAAAACAACTTTTATGTAGTTTGCAGTTCTTTTTTTTTTCTTTCTTTTTTTGGCCAGGGCTGGGTTTGAATGCGCCACCTCTGGCATATGGGCCCAGTGCCCTACTCCTTTGAGCCACAGGCATTGCCCATGTAGTTTGAATGATCATAAAATTTCTTTACTTTTTATTAAAATAAGAAAATAACATTATAAAATAGCATTTTTAAAATTTTTATTATGAAAAACTTAGAGGAAATAGAACAACAAACTTCCATCTGTCAATTATCCATCTTCAGAAATGAACGACACATGTCCAAACTTGATTGATCGATACCCCTATGCATTTCCCAAACTATAATTCCAATTATTTTAAGTCATCAAGACATTTTCTCATTTATTCTATAAATATTGCAATATGTATCTGTAAAATATGATTACAAATTAACAAATCATCCATATTAACAAATATTCAATCAGTGTTCAAATCTCCCTGATTGTCTCAAAAGTTGAAGATTATTTGTTCATCCCAGGATTCAATTAAACACTATCTCAGTCAGTCTCTTAAGACTCTTCATTTACAAGTTACATCTCTATCTCTTGTATTTTTCCTTGCAGTTTTTTGAAGAAAGCAGGGTATTCTAGAGTTTCATATAGAATTTTGTTCACTAAATTCCCTTGCTTCAAATTCTATCTTCTTCTGAAATGAAAATTTGTAAAAATATTGAGAAGAAACATTTTATAGCCAATATTGTGTATTTCCACCAGGAAACACTTATTTTTTAAGAATGTTAAGAGCCATTGGTATGGTTGCTAGTATTTATTAATTCATTGGGCATTGCAGATGGTAGTATTCTAACTCAATTATTTCCGCTTCATTTATTTGTTGGAATACTTCTATACAGAGAAACTTCTGAATCACTATTTGGTTACCTTGAGGTAGAATTTTTGTAGGAAGGTAGAACAAATTATTTTTATTATATATACTAATTTTAAAAATAATGAGGTGCTTCCTGAGCTTTCTCTGTAAGTAACAAAAAAGGGTTTTTCTTTAGTAGCGAATTAGTATATGTATAATGCATTGCAGCTAATTACCATTATAGTTCTTATGGGTGTTTATGCTCAACTAACCTTGTCTTTGACCATCAAGAGCCCCTTCATCCTGGCTCATGGTGCACTTTGACATAACCCTTGATGTTGCTATTCCTTGCATGCTCTGTCACTTTTGAGTATGTGGCAAAATAATTCAGGGTCATCTTTTCTGTTTTTAGTTCAGACCATTAACTCTCCTGATCCCCTTGAGCTAAGTAGGCAACTTTTATGTTTGTGGGGAAAAATTGTACAGTTGATTAAAATTTTATAAGAATAAACTTCCTTAAACTGTATAATAGGGCTAAATATCTTAATAGCATGGCTGTTCAAAGAACAGTATGCATTCATTTTCTCATTATGCACTAAAGACTTTTACCTTCTCTACTCTTCAATATTATATATATACTCATATGCATTTGCTTTGAAATATTTGTAAGGTTTCTTCTTTTCCTCCTTTCCTTCCCTCTCTCCTTCCTTCTCTTATCTCATTATTCTACCTTGGCTTTATTTATAAATTACAAGATGATCTAAACTTACTTATTCCACCAAATTTTTTAGCACCACATACCGAATCTTTTTTCCCTAGTACTTTAACATTCTGTCTTAATGATCTGATACATTTTTTTGTCATTTCAGTTTGAAATTTTGTTCAATTCTTTAATTGATATTCCTTTTCTGAAACCCCCATTATCTGAATTTTTGGAAAATTATTGTATAGTTTAGTATATAAGTACCTCCTCATTGTGATTGTTTTAAAATATTTGATGTCCACCTTTCCTAATTTTGTCCTTCAAAATGAAATTTAATCTTTTGTTATGTTGAAAATTGCTGTGAGATTTTCCAAAGTATTGTAAATCAGTTTCTAGAAAATATTTGGGAGGAAAAGTGTATGTTACTTTAGGGATAATTAGAATTCAAGCAATTTGAAAGTCTTTATCAGCATGGTGTATGTTCTCATTTATACAAATCGTAATGAATGGCCTTTAGAAAAATATTTCTCTTGTTTACTTTTAGAAAATATGCATTTTCAATGATAATGAAGAGAAGAATTTATTTTCATTGTATATCAGTAGATAGAAAAAGTAATTTTGGTGTAGATATTTTATAAACAACTACTTTATGTTTGGAGGGATTGTCCTCAAGGTCACCTTTCATTTAGCCTGAATAGGACCCTATTGAAACAGTCATGAAATCCAGACATAAGTTAAAATAGTAATTATCTACTGCTTACTGAGGGTTTAGATTTAGTCAGATTATTAAGCAACTCAACTTCCTGCTCAGCTCTGATCAAGTCTTAAATAAGAAAACAGGTCTCTTATCGTATTTTTATTGGTACTCTTATTTTATTTTAACCTTATATCCAACATTCACAGAGGAGTAGTTGTTTAAAATACAGGGAGAGAAGTATCCATTGATTTCTAAACTGGTATTCAGTCAACTATTAAATTAATAGGTCTGAATTGTCAGCATGGACGATTTCCACGACAGGGTCTATGCCAGATAGAGAAGACTTGTTAACCCAGATAGATAGATATGGTAGGTTTACCGTGGCAGACCTCCCTACTTTGCTTAAAATTTAATACTATTATATAATGCACAAAAATTGACCAGTGTAAAGTTTTTAAAAATGATTTCTATAATCTTAGATTTTCACTGAAGTATAGACCTACCAGAAAGGAAGACAGCATAATCCATTCCTAATCTATGATACTTTTACTTGGAGTAAATCTATTATTTTATAAATTTAAAAATGTATAAACCTTGAATGTATATGGTATATATTATACAAATAAGTATCTCATGCCTTTCTTCTTTGTTCTTATGTACTTATTCATTTTAATAAATTTTACTGTTCATGTTTAAGCTGCAAAAATGGCGTATATAATAGAATATATATATGTGTGTGTGTGTATATATATATATATATAGTTATTATATTGAAGCAAACTAACATGTCTATCCATCATCTCACATAATTACCCAATATATTTTTTTTTGGTTATTATAGAAAGAGCAACTAAAGCCTACTCCTTTAGCAGTAATATCAAATATAGCATGATATTATTAACTACTGTCCTCATGTTTTACATTAGCTCTCTGGACTTCTTTATCATACATACATAGTACCTACTACTTTGTAATCTCTAGTATTCATCTCCCGACTTTCCCTTTTCCTTACCCCTAGTTAGTTTTCTACCTCTGTATCTCTCTCTCTTTTAAGATTCTACATATAAGTAAAATCTGACTATTTTACTTAGCATAATGCCATCTTGGTTCCTTGCTTCTGTAACTTTAATAATTTTGTACAGTGAGGGATGGTATAATATTCATCATTATGAATCATTCATTAAGTACATATTTTTTGAATATTGAATACATACTAGACGCCATGCTGTAAACTGAACTCAAGGATGCCAGCCAGATAAAAGATACCACCTTGATTTCAAAAGCTTATGATGCACTAGGAGAAGTAGATAAGAAAATTGGGAATGATAACAGCATGATAAGTATGAGAGAAGTAAGGATAAAAGAACAAGAAGAAGCACCTCACCTAGGATGAAGGAATGAGGACTCCTATTGAAAGGAGTGATAGATGAACTAAGATTTGGATGTCAAATAAGAAATAAAGAGAGGAAAAGTGGACAGAGCAGGAATAAAATTGTGTCATTGTTCTCTGGGGACAGTAGACTTATGGAAAGTTTTAACCAAGAAAACGATACGATGAGAATAGCATTTAAGATAGAATATCGTGGTTATTGTGTAGAAACTTCATTAAGAATCTGAGTTTGCAAAGGAGTAACTGTGGGGATTCAAAGTGGAATACTGAAGACATGGTATTTTTGATGAAGAGACTTATTAAAGAATTGAATTTAATGATTAAAAATTTATGGGAAATTAAAATTGATTCATAAGCTGAGACTTTGGTATTTATTTGGAAATAACAGAATGAATGACTAAAATTAACAACGAGGGCTGATGGGCAAAGAAGGTGGAATTGAGAGTAGATATATTGAATTTGGGCTTTCTTTCTCAGAAAGTTTGTTGTTGTAGGCAATATAATGATCCCTCAAAATGTTCACACTCTAATTCCCCAGAACCTGTGCCTGTATTAAGTTATATGGCAAAGCAAACTGAAGTTGTAGATGAAATTAAGATTGTTTATTAACTGGCCTTTAAAGAGGTAAAGTGTCTTGATCCTGACTTATTCACATGAGACCAAAGTAATTACATATATTCTTAAAAGAAGAAAAGGAAGCCAGTTGAGTCGAGAAAGAGGACTACACTTCCCCTCATTCCCTTGCTAGCTTTGAAAATGGAGGAAGGGGGCCACAAACTGAGGATTGTGATTAGCCCCTAGATGCTGGCAACCACTTTCAGTTTACATACAGCACGAAAATGGTGATATCAGCACTAAGGCTACAAGAACTGAATTCTGCCAAAACCTAAAATAGGGGTAAAGGTTTTCTTCCCTAGAGCCTCAAGGAAGGCATTGCCAATGCCTTGATTGTAGTCCAAAGAAACTCAGATCTACTAGATAGAATTGTAAAATATTAAATTTGTTATTTTAAGCCACTTTTTGATTATAATTTGTATGGCAGCATAGAAAACAAATGCATAGGAATATGTAACCAAAAATAACTGAAAATGAGGTTTAATCATGTATGCATTCACTCTCACACTATTTTCTTTTTGTATATGTATATAATTATTTCCTTGTCCATTATCTTTTACACATATTTAAAATGTATTTCCAATCAAAAAAGACTTATATTTTTAGAAATTTTAAGTTTTAGAAATACTAAGTTTAAAGTATCCACCATGACATGAACGATCTGGACCTTCCTAGAGAGTCAAGGTCGGCACCTGGGCCATGCAATGACAGCACTGTCCAGAGTGTTTATTCAGGGAAGAGAGTTTTTAGTTTTATCTGCTTTTATATTAGTTTTATTTCTTGGTTTACTTGGAAAAAGTTTTGGGAACTACTTATTTATTTGTATTGAGGTGAAATTAACATAAAATTGACCATTAAGGTGAATAATTTAGCAGCATTTAGTACATTCACAACATGGCACAACTACTACCTCTATATGGTCCAAAACATTTCAATGACCCTCAAATACAACCCTGTACTCATTAACAATTACACTTCACTTCCCCCCCCCCATTCCCAGCCCCTCACAACCATTAATCTTCTTTCTATCTCCATGGATTGACCTGTTCTGGATGTTTCACATAGACAGGACCATACAATATGTGAATTTCGTGTCTGGCTTCTTGCACTTAGCATAACATTTTTTTTCAAAGTTCATCCATGTTGTTGCAGGTATCAACACATTACTCCTCTTTATGACCCAATAATATTCCATTGTATGTATTGATACAACCTGCTTTCCCTATTGTTGGTTGATGGGCATTAGGTTGTTTACATATATTGCCCATTGAGAACAGTGCTGCTATGAACATTTATGTATAAGTATTTGTTTGAACACCTATGTTAACTTTTTTAAAATTTCAGATTAATATGAAGGTACAGATGATTACATTACACTGTTTGCATTTGTTAGGTAAAGTTCAAGTTATAGCTGAGCCCTTCACCCAGCCACTATGCTGTATAGCTTTACATTGTGCTAATTAGGTGAGAGTTTACCAACCCCCTCCCTCCTCCTCTCTCTCCTTTCTCTCCTCCTGCCTCCCTCCCACTTGAATTAAATTGTGGTGACTTTTAATGCAATGAAAAGAAGGTCATAACAAATATAAATGATAACTACTGTGAAATGATTGCTTATTCCAACACTGGATTAAGCACTTTGCATGAAGTAGCTTAGTTCTTCCTTCCAATGTCCTTTAAGGTAGACATCTTTTTTTTTTTTTTTTTTTATGCAGTTCTAAAGGATCTATTCACAAAGATCTCTGCACAGAGCACATAGAGTACCTAACTACCATTAGGTGAAGGCCACAGGACTTCCTTGAAGTAGACATTGTTAATTTCATTTTCTATTTAAGAATTTTGAAGTTTCAGAGTCAGTATTCAAGCTGAGATCTTCCCTTCATCACTTTGGGCTGTGTTTTGTTTCCAAGTAGAGAAAGCTACTGAATTCACAGCCAAGAAAGCCAGTCAGAGAATGGCAGTCCCGTCTTTCTTTGCTAAGATCTCAGGTTTTAATCACAATACCCACCAAAAATCTTGCATTTCCTAGAATGATTTGAAGTGAGCTCAGTCTGGATAGAGTAAGAACCACACAAGCAAATTTCATTTGAGTCCAAATTACTCACAACAGCAGCAAGGCCCTCTGTTGAAGTTTGCTCTTATTTAAATGTTAACTTTAGTTCCCTTCTCCCTGAGATTATTAGAGAGGGTATAATTGTCTATGTATATGTAATTACAATAAATGATCATTGTAAATTGTGCCCATTTATTTTGAATGGTAGCTGTAATATGAATAATAAATCTATAACCTATTTTCACAAACCACTTACCTATTATTATTATCAAAACTGTTCATTCCCTTTCAATTTTTCTATCCTTCTGGCTCTATTTTATTTTTCATTTCTTAAGAGCACCTGCCAAACAACAGGGAAGAAAAAAAAAAAGCCTCCAAATTCACTAAGTTAAAAAAAAAAACTGGTTGTTCCCTTTAACAATTGAGGAAAACATCAGCAGGTACACATGTACTTTCTCCGGTCAAAAATTCACTTGTTATATTTTTAAAAACAGGTATTATCTAAGTAAAACCAAAGATTGAAAACTTTTATCTGTTTTAATGACTTTTATATCAAATAGCACAAACAACAGTGGATAGTTGTACTTTAAAAAAAAAATGAAATAAACAACCACTCTTGGAGCAAAGAAAAAATTACTAAAAGGGATATATAGACAAACATTTCAAATGTATGATGTTTATAGTTATTTGTAAAATGGAAAGAAACCACTTCATTACCAGTAAAGTAAGCAAATGAATTCTGAGGGGTTATAAATACTAGGTCAAATTATTATGACCCATTAAAGTTAATGGATAAAATAAAACATTGTTAAAATAGAATATAGCAAGACAGAGCCAGAGTGCCAGTATTCCAAGGCAATTGTCAGCGTCTTGGGACCGATAGCCAGATGATTGGGCAGTTAGTGCATGCTCAAACCATTAGGGGCACCTGAGTGAAGACATCCTTATCTTTTATTCAATGCACATAAATTTTGTATTTTGAGTTGTATTGATTTTCTGAAACTTAAAAATCTAGGAATTATTGGGACATTTCTGCCTGTCTCACTTCACTGTTTACATGAAGCTATATTGTACAAAGTTATTTAAATAACATGATACAAGATGTTAATAGGATGATATTTCAGGAGGAAAAGAAAAAGCTGAGAACATCTTGTGAAGTTTATTCCCTACTCTGAGGCACATTCAAACTATCTGCAAACTGTGACAAAACTTCTAATCAATGAACTTTACTACTGACCTATTACTCATAAAAGTGAATGATCTGAGATGGGGCTTTACACTATTGACACAATATCTCAAGTGATTGTTGTCTTTTAGCCATTTTCTGTTTACATGAAGGCAGCTTTGAATGAGAACCCACTCCCTTTTGGTCTCTAAAGCAAGAAAAGGATATGAATAGTTCCTATCAGTAAGCTTTTCAAAAATTAACGTCAGCATTTCTATGGACTCTAATGTGTATTTTTCATAAGAAAAGCAAACTGATCTAGTTTTCCGGCCCTTTGTAGCTATGAAAAATAATTCACTACAATGGTCCTTCTGATATCTTTCAAAGACTTATTTTAGGTCTACTGTTTATGTCTATCCCAATCTAAAGCAAAATAACAAAATTATTATAACCATTCTTTTAGATTCTATTTTCTCAGGCATCTTTTTTAATCCCTTTCTTTCCAGTGTTCTTATAGAGCATGTTGATCCTCTGGTGGCACAATTCAAATTTTCATGTATAGTTTTATGTTTAGTTGTTGACATTTAGGCTCACTTGTGTCTATTAGTAAGAGCCAAAACAGGACTCTGTAGAAGTTATACTACCAAATACCTAAACTATTTTATTCATTTTATAAGATGAGAAATTACATTGTTGACGCTGACACAGTTAGAACCCGCTTATGAGGACTCCTCGAAGGTCATGGGAATGTGCTGCATTGAATTATTTTCAACTTTCTTGGGCTATGAATACTCTAAAATACCCTGACCTTGAAGTACTACTACCATTTCATTTAAGAAGAAGCATATTTAGGTCTCTCTAAATATGTAGAATGAATTTTGTGTTTCTGACAGAAAAAAAGCATATGTGTTATTTGGAGGACACTGATTCAGATTTTCTGATTCGCATGTTTCATTATCGCTGAGAAACTTTATACTCCCTGTAAGGTGTATGTCATTTTTAAACATTCAAATTCTATCCTGTCCGGTGGAAATTCAATTGTCTTCCTTCCATGTGGTGGAAATCCTAGTTTTGTTTTGTTTTTTCCTTTATTTGCACATTTATTTTAATATTCCTTAGCTTTAATTATTTATGTTTTCAGATTCTATTTCAGTAACATCTGCCTGGTTCCCTTGTGAGTTAAATACAATCTTTATCATGTGTTCTTTTTCACTGGAAAGTTATAAATTTCCTTTTACTGAAAATTCTCTCTTCACATCTATTATCTGGTGTGAATTGTGTATGTTTTAAGTTTTATTGACACTAATTAGATAACTCTGTGTCAAATATATGCAGGCTTTCATTGTCTAACTTTTAAGAGGCCAAGCTATCATAAATATTATATTGCATATTCGATTTTAGTTTCATAAAAGGGCAAAAGAACTTGAATTGCAAATGCCTGAAAGGGCAATCCTAATTAGATTTTGATTCAAGCAAATTAACTACTTGGAGACGGCATTTAGTCATGAGTTCATTGGGATTATCCTTTACTTTATATCTATACTTTGATCTCTGTTTCCCATAATGTCTTTTCCAAACATTCATCCCATCCCTTAAGCTTTAAACTTGAATGCTTTCTTTCACGCTCAAGAAAAAAATTTGCTTCTTTCTTCACAAACAAAAGCAAGGCTTTTACCCATCCTATTTCTAATGATTATACCACCTTGAAATATAGGCATTCTTCTTCTTTTTTAGATATATGATCAGAAATTCAGAGACTTTAACTTATTCAAAGCCTACATATATTCCACCACAGCTCACATGGGCCAGAGGTTATAGTCCCACTATCTAAGTGTTCTAGAGCTGCCATAACAATACCACAGACTTGGTGGCTTAAACAACATAAATGTATTTTCTTATATTTCTGGATACTGGAATTTCAAAATTAAAGTATTAGCAGACTCAACTTTGGTGATTCTCCTATGCCTTAAATTCTTCTCCTTACAATACTAGTCAGATAGATTAGGGCTCAGTCTTAATTTATGGCCTCATCGTAATTTAGTTACCTGTTTAAAAGGCTTTTCTCCAAATGCAGTCACATTCTGAAGCACAGGGGGCTTCAACATATGAATTTGGGGAGACAGAGTTCAGTCCATGATATCTAGACCCTCTTTCCCTATACCTCAGTCAAAAGAAGTAGTAGTCTTGTTTCTAACTGTAACACCTCAAAGAAACTGCTTTATTGGGCTTCCTCAATGTTCTTTAATACTTTTCAATTGGAAAGAATATATACAAAAAGAGCTGAAAAACAGTACTGAGGCTTCTCTTATACCTCTTACCCAGCTTTCTGTAAGACAGAAATCTTACATAATTTATTGGATAAATATTAAAGATTTTTATGACAATATTAATAAGGGCAGGGGCCTCCAAGCCCCCATCTTGGTGCTGCCCACTTTAATCCAGTCTGGAGTAATTTCTCACACCTGGGGTGGAGGAAACTTCCGACTAATCTTCCAATCAGAACTTAGCAAGACAACTCCAGCAGAATGTGGAAGACTCTCCAGCTTAGCAACAGGTAAAATAGTCTTAAAGGTGACATTGAATAGCCTTAAGATTAATTATCACATCATTAGCTTAAATATACAGTGTAGTCCACACTCCCCATTGGGCTGTCAGAGAGGCTCCTGGGAGTTCTGGCTGCACAATAAGACTTGGGTCCCCAAAACAAACAAACAAACAAAACAAACAAACAAAAAAAAAGACTTGGGTCCCAAGGTTTTCTCTGAATCATGAGGTAGGCCTCACCTAGGCGGTAAGAAAGGCAACCACTGGGCATGACACTTACCTCTTTGCCTACTTGCTGTGACAATAAAGATCCATCTATGCTGAAGATATCAGTGCTATCTATGATGAAGGTATTTTGCTCTGTAAATCTCTGTAAGTCTATCTTTATCTTCCTCAGTAAACTTTGTTTCATGCTTGTGTTATTTTGTGGTATTTGGTCATTTTTGGCGATTAGCACGCCAAAATTCTAGGACACAGGCAGCCACCTGAAACCCCCAATTTTTGGATGCAGTCAGCTGCTTTGCAACCCAATCCATAATATCAACATGTAACATCTTTAGTAATATTATTCTTGATTATTTGGCATATTAGGTTCATAGGGCTGCTTTAATCAATTACCAAACAGTTGCTGGGTCAAAACCACAAAAATTGACTCTCCTAAAGTTCTGGAGGCCAGAAGTCCAAAATAGTGTTGGCACATTGGGTTCTTGCAGAGATTCAGAGGGAGAACCTGTTTCAGCCTCGCTTCTAGCTTCTGATGGCAGATGGCAATTCTTGGTGTTCCATGGCTCGCCAAGGCTTTCAGTCTCATCTCCGCCTCTGTCTTCACATGGCCTTCCTCTGTGACTGTCATCAATCTCTCTCTTCTTATGAGGACACCAGTACAAATACAGATTGATTAACAATGCATTACCTTTCAGAAATGCATCATTAGGCAATTTTGTCATTGTGTAAACATTATAAAGTATGCTTAAATCCAAGTGGTCTAGGGTACTACTTACCCAGGCTACATGATATAGCTTATAGCCCCTGGACCACAATTCATGTTACTGCACTGAATCCTATAGGCAACTGTGAAACAATAGTCAAAATTTGTGGATCTAAACCTGAAAAAAAAGATACAGTCAAAATATGGCATAAAAGATTATAAAATGTCTATATGTCATATATGGTACTTAACAAGTATGCAGCTTGCTCTGGTGAGTCAGTGAGTCAGTGGTGAGTGTTTGTGAAGGCCTAGGTCAGTCATTACTGTGCACTACTGTAGACTTGATAAATACTGTACACTTAAGGTACACTAAATTTATAAAAAATATATTTTTTCAATAATAAATTAACCTTTGCTTACTAAACATTTTAACTAGATGGATTTTACTTTTTCACTTTTTTGTAATAACACTTATGGTAAAACATAAGCATTGTACAACTGTACAAAAATGTTTTCTTTCTTTATATTTTATTCTGTAAGCTTTTTATTTTTTTTTATTTTTTTTATTTTTTTTTTGAGACAGAGCTTCAAGCTGTCCTCCTAGGTAGAGTGCTGTGGCATCACAGCTCACAGCAACCTCCAACTCCTGGGCTCAAGCGAATCTCCTGCCTCAGCCTCCCAAGTAGCTGGGACCACAGGTGCCTGCCACAATGCCCGGCCACCTTTTGGTTGCAGCCATCATTGTTGTTTGGTGGGCCTGGGCTGGATTCGAACCCAGGTGTATATCTTAGGTGTATATGGCTGGTTCCTTGGCCGCCTGAGGCACAGGTGCCAAGCCAGGTAGACTATTTTCAAAGTCAAACATAAGTCTGTTAGTTATACAGACTTATTTAATATTTATATTAATTTAATAATAGCTAAATTATATTATATTTTAGTATATTTAATAATAGTTAAACAAATAGTAGTGGCCATCAGTAATATTATTAGTTGTAAGATTTAAACAAGCAAACAAAAATAAGCCTTTGCATTCTCAAATGCCTGAAGATACATAAAGAGATCCAAGTATTTTCTATAACATATCTAGGTATCTTTGCGCATCTACTAAGTAACTCACATGTACTTTTTCAATGAAATGAACGTAAGTCTTGATGAGGCATGTCTGCCCTTGGATCCCAGAATCTTTAAACCACTCTCTGACAGAAGTCTGAATTTTGTTCAAATCTAAGAAGCCTCTTACATTCTGCTCTATTTCCTACTTTATATTTTCTCTGAAAAAAATGAACATAGACCACTAAAGATTTGAAAAAGTACAGGTTGTGAACATCGGGGAAATGGACAAATCACTGATTCATAAATAATATTATCCAAACACTATCTCTTTATTCTTAAAAATAGGCTTGTTTCTTATTTATTATTAATAATCAATTAACATTCAATTAATTTGGCCCTATTAAGTACAGAGTTAGCTTCATATATCTGAGCAGCTTGAAAAACTATGCCTATACAATCTTCCTAAATCCATCCTATTGAAAAACTTAAATATTTTGGACCTACTACTGAAATTGTTTACAGAGGCCCCAATGTCTTGAAAATGAAATTTTATTCAATTTATTCTTATTTCTGCCAATTTCTTACATTGGTATATGGTAAGGGACCAACTGTTAGAGTGCATATGGAATTCTCAGCAGTGTTTTGCCTCTAGCTTTTCCTGTCTCTGCAGGCTAGGTATTGGAAACAGGAACACGATCATTCCTTATGTACTGACTGCAGCACTAAACTTTCGAGAGAGATCAATCTACTTGCAATTTGCTGTTGTGGCTGGTACTTTATTTAATGCCTTTTGGTGACAAACAATGGATCGACTCTTGCACTAGAATGTTTTATTCCTTTGTACTGCTCCCTTATTGTTAGCAAAAAGCATAGTCAGTCTTTTAATTCAGAAGCACATTAACAAGTATATAAAATAATTATAGTTATAACAATTATAACTTGAAAATCATATATTCATTAAGGTCCTCATTTATTTATAGTATTTTATAAAGAAACAATTTGGAGTTCAATTTAGTTCCTGACACCTTCATCCATGTAACTATGAGCATTGTTTTGAAAAATTTGGAGAGATTTATTTAGATATACTGGGACAATCCAAATAAAGAATTTGATACCTGAACCCAATAGAGATAAATGGAAAAAATACACTTTGAGTTAAGTCATAAGCAGACAGAGCATCACTAACATAAAATTACCTACTTCTGTTATTTAAATTGTCACCTGATCATTCAGTTAAAATGATTGCTAGCCACTCTTGCACAGTGTCACCAACATAACAAATTCCTCAACAATGTGAACTCAGGATGTTTTATGTATATCATTTTATCTTGAAAGTTTTAAAAGGAACCTATATGTAACTAATAA
The DNA here is from genome assembly GCA_963575145.1 of Galago senegalensis. Lineage (NCBI taxonomy): Eukaryota > Metazoa > Chordata > Mammalia > Primates > Galagidae > Galago > Galago senegalensis. The sequence goes on along the minus strand of CAUYTI010095908.1, from coordinate 27,012 downwards.
ATAATTATAACTAAACTATAGAAAACTCTGTATAATTAATTCACCATAAAGAATCCTCAAGATAAAAATAGATAAGGAGAAAAAGTTAAGGTTTTATAATAGTTATTTCACAAATTTATAAATGTAATTCACCAAATGAATGGAAGCAAAAACAAAGAACATATGATCCTCTCAATAGATGCAGAAAAACGATTTGACAAAATTCAGCATCCTTTCAGACAAGAACACTTAAGAGAATAGCCATAAGTGGACAATTTTCAAAGTGATAGAGGCCACCTACAACAAACCCACAGCTAATATCGTACTGAAGAGAGTAAAACGTAAAGCAGTTCTACTTAGAAGTAGAACCAGACACTAATTACCGAAAACCCAAAACATTGTTGTGACCCAATAATTACAGACTTAATGGAGTTCAGGTGATTAATTGGTATGTTTCTAGGAATATTTCACAATGGACCCAGTGAGTAGTTATTTATGCAGTTCTAGAATACATAGTTGGAATAGATGTAGCTAGCAGTAGTTAGAATCTCCACATTGCATCCTTAACTTGTAGAATGAGGTCTATTATGGTGGAACAGCAAGTGAACTCTGTTAGAATTGTCTCTACCTAAGAAAATAGTAAACCAAAAGCAATACTGAATTCCTGGAGGAATTGCAGAGATTAATGCCACCATCAAGGATTTAAAGGATGCAGGGGTGGTGTTTCCCCTCACATCACCATCTAAATGACCTATTTGGACTCTTCAGAACACAGATGGATTCTAGAGAGTGGAGAAAGACATTGATTGGGTTATCATGAGCTTGACCGGGTGCTGGCTTCAAGTGCATCTGCTGTATTAGACATGGCTTTGTTGCCTGAGCAGATTAATATATCCCTTGTTACTTGAATGTAGCTATTAATCTAGAAAATGACTTTTTCTTCCACCCTGTTAATAAGGCCCACCAGAATCAGTTTTCTTTCAGCTGGCAAGGCTAGCAATACATCTTCACTGTCTTACCTCATGGGTATGTTAACTTTCCAGCTCCATGTCATAATTTAGTTCATAGGGATCTTTAGTGCTTTTTATTTCCAAAAGATATCTCACTGGTCTATTACATTGCTGATACCATGATGACTGGACCCAGTAAGTAAAAAGTAGCAACTAGTGTAGACTTACTAGTAAGACATTTCCATGCCAGAGATCAGAAATAAATACCAGCAGAAATTCAGGGGCCTTTTACCTCAGTGGATTTTGTAGAATCCAGGAGTATAGGGCTTGTGGAGAAATTCCTTTTAAGGTGAAAAATAAGTTTTATCATTTGACCTTCCTACAACCAAGAAGATGCACAAAGTAATTTTGTCTCCTTTAGATTTGGGAAGTGACATATTCCTCACGTGAGTGTCTTGCTGAAGCTGATTTACTAAGTGGCCACCAAAATGTGCTAGTTTTTAGTGAGATCAATAACAGGAGATGATTCTGCAAAAGATCTAGGCTGCTATCCACATGGCTCCCCTTGGACCACATGCTGCATGAAATGTCAGTGGCAGGTGTCTTGTTTGGAGATTCTGGCAGGCCTTACAAGACAGATTGCAGCACAAGCCATGAGGATTTGGAGAAACACTATGCCAATCTCCATACATAACAACTCCCCTTTTAAGAAACAGCTTTTTGTCTGCTACTGGGTCTTAGTGGAGATTGAAGCTTAACTATGAATCACCAAGTTCTCAGGTAACCTGAGGTATCCACCATGAACTGGGAGTTCTGAGAGTTATAAAATAGTTGATCTTACACAACAGCATTGCATCATCAAATGTAAGTGGTAAACAAATGATCAGGTCTGATCAGGCTCTGAAATAATAAGTAAGTTATATAAATAAGTGGGCCAAAGCCCACGATCCCCATTTGTGCCATATGGTGTTCTCTCTCCTAGCTTACATTTATAAAGTCATGGTGAGTTTCCTATGATCAGGTGATGAAGAAAGGAGATAGGATTTTTACAGACAGTTCTGCATGTTATACAGGCATCACCTAAAAGTGGACAGCTATAGAAGTACAGTAGTTTCTGAGACAATTTTGAAGGATGGTGGGGAGGAAAAATCCTGCCAATGGGCAAAACTTTAAGCAGTGCACTTTGGTTAGAAGGAGAACTTACCAGATCCAACTCATAATCTGTGTCTAATGGTTTGTCTGGATTGTCAGGGACTTGAAAAGAATACAAGAGGACAGTTGATGACATGACAATTTGGGAAAAAGGTATGGGAACACACTTCTTTGAATTGAAAAAATTTTTGAATATATTTGAGTTCCATGTGGATTCTCACCAAGGGGTGATTTCTGTAGAGGTTATTTAAACAATAGAGTGAGAGGTGACCTGTTGATTCCTATTGGCCTCTTTCCCTGGACACACAGCTCTATCACCACCCAGTGTCTAACACAGTAGCATGGTGGCAGAATTGAATGTTGTGCAAGGGCCTTTGATTCACTGAGGCCAACCTCGATAAGTGCCCAATCTGCTATCAGTAGATAGACATCAACATTTATTCCTTGATGTGGTGATATTCCCCTGGGGTGATTAGCCCCAGCTCTTTACTGGTCGGCTTGATTTCTTTGAAACACTTCCATATGGAAGGAGCATGTTTGTTCTTACTGGCTAGAACTTATTCTCAGGACAGATTTGCCTTTATTGAACACAATGTCTTTTGTTAAAGCTATCATCAATGAACTTATAGAATGCTTTATTCACTATCATGATATATCCCCCACAGCTTTGCTAATGATTAAGGAACCCAGTTTATAGCCGAAAAAGAGTGACATGAAGATAACTGGTCCTAGCATGTTCTCCATGATCTTGAGGCAGCTGGTTGAACAGATTTCTGGAGTGGTGCTTTGGACAAAGCTGCAGAGTAAACTAACAGACAGTATTTTGCAGGGCTGTAACAAGGTTATTTAGAAGGTTGTATATTCTCTGAATTATCATTTAGTATATGGGGCTATTTCTTTCATAGCCAGAATTCATAAGTTCAGAAATCAAGGAGTGGAAATGGGAATAGTCCTGCTCTACGTTACACCAAATATCCCATTTGAAATTTTTTCTTCTTCCTGTTTTCACTATCTGATACTCTATTGGGGTGGATTTCTTAGTTTCACAGGTAGAGATACCGCCACCAGTAACGTAGATTAACAGATTCATTATGGAAAACAGTATTGAGATTTTTTAAGTCATAAAGAAATTAATATGAGTGCCATATGACACAGCAATCTCTTTGGTATATAAACAAAGGAAATGAAATGGCCACTCTTCATATAGATATCCATACTCTAATGTTTATTGCAGTATATTAACAATACCCAACATATGTGGAAAACTTATGTCCACTAATGCACAAATAGACATACACATGCACACATATATAATGGAATATTACCTAGTTCTCAAAAAGAACAAGATCTTACCATTTCCTACCCTGTGCATGAGACTACAGGACATTACACTAGGTGAAATATGCTAGACACAGAAATAAATTGTTTTATAATCTCAATCATACATTGAATCTAAAGGAAAGAAATCAAATACACAGAGATAGGGAACAAAACAGTGGTTACCAGTGACAGCAGAGGTGATAGTGAGGAAATCTGAAGTTGGTTAGAGGATACAAAGTAGCAGATATGTAGGATGAACAAATCTGGAGATTTAATGCACAGCATGAGGACTACAGGAAGTGTAATTGCACCGTATTTTTTATTTGTGATAAGTGAGTAGATTTTATATGCTCTTGCCACATACAAGGGAATAACTATGTGAGATAATGGATGTTAATTTGCTTCATTATATTAAGATTTAAAATATGTATTGGTATCCATGTACATTTCATACCTGAAATATATAGAATAAATTTTATTTTTTAAAAAATGAAGTTGTAATAAAATGACTATAAATAGTATTTTAAAAAAAGCTGAGAGAAATCATGGCTGGCAGAATTCTAACATTAAAAATCCATTAAAAATACTAAAGGATGTTCTTAGGATTGAATGAAAATGATACTACATGGAAATTTGGATCAGGAAAAAACAATGGAGAGCAACAGAAATGGCAAATATGTGGGTCAGTATTTAAACATGCTTTTATTTTGTTAATTTAAAATTTATATTTTAAATAAAAATAATACCAGTATATTATAGACTTAGAAATAAAACATATGACCTCTATAGCACAAAAATCAGGAGAAAAAAAAAACAACTTGTACTGTTGAAAGATTTTTACAGTATATTCATGCAAGTTTTGTGCACACACACCTGGCTTTTTGAGGCATTTCCTGATGAAACTTAGTCACTGTGTTCTAAGGAGGGTTAAACTAGCCCACATAGAAAGCCCACATGGAAAGACAACATGTAGTTGTTCTGTTTGGCCGCCTGAGTACCCAGCTGATAGCCAGCATCAAAAATGATATAAATAATTAAAAATAGCTTCAAAAGATATGGCCTCTAGCCTTCTAATAACTTTCAACTTCGAGCCTTCCTCACCAGGGCTCCAGGTATTCTGGAGAAAAAGAAAGCTATCCCTGGTGTGCCCTGTCCAAATTTCTGGTCTAGCAAATTTCACATACATAATTAAATGATTACTTTATGACAAAGTTTTGAGGTTATTTTTTAATACAACAATTATACCTGATATACCCAGATAATTTGTTTTAGCAGTGATTATGCATGGAAATGGATTGTGACAGTGAAGACCATGGAGGGCACATAGAGAGTAGAGGATCATTTATTGATTAAAAAAAAAGGGGGGGGCTCTTTCATGATTCAGAGATTTCAATCTTTTCAAGGACTCATAGGGGGCAGTCCAAACATGCTGGGAACATGCTGCCTTCTGGAAGTTTCAGCTTTGGGTTGAGATACACACACACATACACAGGAGTAAATGAGGCAGAGATGTTGGAAGTCCTTTCATAAACTGTTGAGAAAGGGGTCAGAAGAATCAGTGAGATCCATGTTACAAAGGAGTTATCATATGAACACAGAACACAAAATCTGTTTACTGGGATGACTCAAGGGATACTCACATCATTCAATTAATAATAAACTATTAAAGAAGGTGTTAGCACTTAAGAGAACAGTGATGGCAATAGCGTTTCTGTAGGCCAGATACGACAACTATTGTTAAGTAATAGGCTCCTTAAAATCAATGGATAGTTGGGATATGAGGACTTTGGAGGTCGGTTCATAGCATTTAACCATCAGAGGTAAAAATAAATACAATTACAGACATATCTTATTTTATTGTGTTTTCTTTGCAGATTTTACATTTTTTTCCAAATTGATGGTTTGTGATAACTCTGCATGTAGCAAGTCTACTGTAATATTGCAGATTTTTTAAAAAATTTATTTCAGTTTAATATGATGGTACAAATGATAAGATTACATTGTTGCATTTGTTAGGTAAAATTCAAGTTATAGTTGAATAACTATGGTTATTCAAGAATGTGCTGTTTACACTTACATTGTGCCTGTCAGGTATGTGCTTACCAATTCCCCTTCCTCTTTCCCTTTTCCATCTTCTTCCTCCCCCACATGAATTTAATTGTTTTTCTATCCTGGGGGAGTGTAATTATTTACCTATTGATTTCTTATTAATATCGAGTACTTTAGATATTTGCTTTTCCATTTATTTATATTCAAACAAAATGTACTCCCTCGATGCCTCTGTGCCATATTTGGAAATTCTCACAATATTTAACATATATTATTGCTATTATAATAACTGTTATGGTAGTGATCTGTAATCAGTGGTCTTTGCTCTAATGATTGCAATTGTTTAGAGGTACCATGAAATATGTCCATATTGTATGATGAACTTAATCTTAAATGTGTGTGTGCTCTGACTGCTCCACTGACTACCCATTCCCTCATCACTCTTCCTTTTTAAAAAAGTTTTTGTATTAAATCATAACTATATACATTAATGCATTTATGTGGTACAATGTACTGATTTTATATATAATTTGGAATGCTTACATCAAGCTGGTTAACATAGTGTTCACCTCACTTAGTTATTGTCAGGATGTATATTGCAAAGATACATGTCATCTTTCTTCATTTACTCAAGCCTTGAAATTACTTGAAACACAGCAATGTTGAAATCAGGCCAATTAGTAACCTTACACTGGAGTATAGGTATTCAAGTGAAAGGAAAAGTCTCATGTCTCTCACTTTGTAGCAAAAGCTAGAAATGATTAAGCTTAGTGGAAAAGGTATGCTGAATGCCAGACAGACCAAAAAAAGTTCATGAAGGGAAATAAAAGTGGTACCACAGTGAATGAAAAGAAAGCAAAACATTCACATCCTTATTGCTGATATGGAGAAAGTTTTAGTGGTTTACATGAAAGATCACACCAACCACAACATTCTTTTAAGCCAAAGCCTAATCCAGGATAAGGTCCTAACTCTCTTCAATTCTATGAAGGCTGAGAGAGGTGAGATAGTTTTTGGGGGGAGTGGGGGGGTGGGGGGAAGGTTAAAACTAGCAGAGGTTAGTTCATAATATTCAAGGAAATAAGTTGCCCCCATAACATTAATGTACCAGGTGAAGCAGCAAATGCTGATGTAGAAGCTGCAGCAAGCGATCCAGAAAATCTAGCTAATATAATTAATGACAGAGGCTACATCAAACAATAGATTTTAGTATGTGGAGAAAAAAGCTTTATTTTGAAAGAAGATTCTGTCTAGAACTTTCATAGAGAAAGGAAGTCAATATCTGTTTCAAAGTTTCAGTGGACAAACTGACTTTTGTTAGGGCCTAAAAAAACTGGTGAGTTTAACTTAAAGCCAATGTGTATTCCCCATTCTAAAAACCCTAGGACCTTTAAGAATCATGTTAAATCTATTCCCCCTATCTCTATAAATGGAAGAATAAAGCCTGGATAACAATATTTCTCTTTACAGCATGGTTTACTGAATATTTTAAGCCCCTTATTGAGACCTACTATTTTGCAAAAAATATTTCTATTAAAATATTAGTCCTAATTGGCAATGTACCCAAGATGTATGGTAGAGCTGTACAAGGAAATTAATGTTGTTTTCATGCCTGCTAAAAAATGTCCATTCTGCAGCACATGCATCAAAGATTAATTTGGAATTTCAAGTCATATTAATTAAAAAATACATTTTAAGCTAGACCTGCCATTTGATCCTATAATTCCATTACTGGGAAACTATCCAGAAGGAAAAAAATCCTTTTATCACAAGGACACTTGCACTAGACTGTTTATCACAGCTCCATTTACAATTGCCAAAATGTAGAAACACCCTAAATTCCCACCAACTCAGGAATGGATTAACAAACTGTGGTATATGTACACCATGGAATACTATTCAGCCATTAAAAAAGATGGAGGCTTTACACCCTTTGTATTAACTGGATGGAAGTGGAACACATTATTCTTAGTAAAGCATCACAAGAATGGAAAAGCATGAATCCTATGTACTCAACTTTGATATAAGGACAATTGATGACCTGGTACACCATGGTGGGGGGTGGGAGAAGGGGAGCATAAAGAGAAGGAGCCTGGGGGTTGGGGAAAGGAAGAGCAAAGAGAGGGAAGGAGGGAGTGGAAAAAGAGCAGAGAGAGGGAAGGGCAGAGGGAGGTGGGGGTCTCGGTGTGTAACACACCTTTTGGGGGCAAAACACAAGTATGAGAGGTACCTTACCTAACAAATGCAATTAGTGTAACCTGGTTTCCTGTACCCTCAATGAATATCCAACATAATGAAAATAATATGAAGCCAATATATAAACAAGTACATGTCCACATGAAGAAAAAAACACAAATATATTCAAGCAAAGGGGAGGGGAGAGGTTGGAGGGAAATTGGTGGGAGAAAGGAGGGAAATTGGTGGCATCTCATCTAATGTGAACAAGGTGAGGATGTTCAGCATGCCCCCTGGGTGAAGGGCTCAACTATAACCTGAACTTTATCTTAGAACTGAAACAATGTAACCGAAAAATGTGTATCCTCATACTAATTTAAAATTTTAAAAAATCACCTATTTATTCTCTGAAAGGCAACTGTACCAATTTTGCATAATCACAGCAAGGCACTAGGAAAAGACACATACAAAGGATTTTTATAATTATTGCATAAAAGGCTGCTTTTGTACTGATCAAAAAGACACAAAACATTATAGTCCTAAATTGGAGTGGAATATTATGGGAGCCTGGTAATAAAAGAAGTGTGTAAGCCCACCTTGAAATTTTTTGGGTTCCTGGGTAAAATTGTGAGTGATGATCCTTTTCATATATTGGAACCCCTATCTTGAGTATGGGCCTATAGATTGTGAACACGATTATGGGACATAGAAATTATGAGCCATTATATTAGGAATGTTCCAATGGAAGTACTGCTCTCCAGGATAATGTACTAGATACAAAATATTACTGGAGACATTGCAGAAATTGACTTTATTATCAAAGATTTATAAAATGTAGTGGTATAATTTTTAATGATGCACTCCTTTAATTTACTGACTAGCCCCCACAAATTCAGGTAGATTTTGGCATATTATATTAAAGATCAATAAACACATGTAGTAGCAGCAAAAGTAGATGTAGTAGCAGATGAAATATCTTTACTGAAACATATCAACACAGTCTGATATGAAGTTCTTGGTCTGGCAAAAGCAACTTTTTAATTACCTTTAGGTAGAAAACTAATATACTAACCAATGCAGTTTGATGTATTGTCAGAGATTACATAGATTAAAAAAGACAGAGACAAAAATTATTTGCAGCATATCACAGTTAATATATAATGTAGATATTTAAAATTACATAAAGTACAAATTAGGGAGTAAATTACAATTGTAATCTGAATTAAACAGTTTTGTAATGTTTTGTGCCTATTTTTTTTTTTACCATATAATTTTGCGGAGTGTATAAAGTGATACAGTGATAAATTTCTGTGTTAATATCACTAAAAATTTCTTTCTTAAGGCTGAATATTATTTCATTGATTATAATACCACATTTTCTTTATTCACTAACTTATTTATTCCCTGCAGTCTCCAAAGGAATTGAAAATATAGCCTGAAATCTTGATTTTATTCCAGTGGAATCCCATTTAAAAATTCTGACCGCCAAAACTGTAAGGTTTCCATTTATTTTATTTTCAGCTTAGGTTGATTCAGCTTAGGTTGATTCTGTATCTTGACTACTGTGAATAATGCTCCAACAGACATGGAAGTGAAGAGTACTCTGACCTGCTGATTTCATTCCTTATGGGTATATACACAGAAGAAGGATTGCTAGATTGCATGGTAATTCTTTTAATTTTTTAAGATACATTTATGCTACTTTTATTTATGCTGTACTAATTTATATTTCCACCAGCCATCTGTCATGGTTCCCTTTTCTCTACATCTTCACCAACCCTAATATCTTTTAATGTTGATAACAGCCATTCATATGAGTGTGAGTCGATATCTCATTGGGGTTTTAATGTGCATTCCCCTTGCTGGCCATTTGTGTGTGTTCTTTTGAGAAATGTATATTCAAATCCTTTGACCATTTTTCAAGTCCGGTTGTTTGTTTTCTTACTATTGTTTGAAGTTCTTACAGATTTTTGATATTAACCTCTTATGAAATTTGTGGTTTGTACATATTTTCTTTCATTCTATAAATTGTCTCTTTACTTACAAATTGTTTTAGGTAATGTTTTACATCCAGCTATGTTCCTTTTATACCTAATTTATCATGGCTATTAGGGTTTGGTGATTCTTTGTAAATCATGGGATTGTTTTCTATTTTTATGAAAGAAGTCACTGGAATGTTGATATTCAGAAATTAAATACAGGAAAAAAGTCCTTTATATCAATAAAAATAAAATTTTAATGCCATTGAATTTAAATAGATTAATTTTTTGGAAAATTATGTATAGTAAAATAGGTTCAGGAAAAATAGAAAACTTCAATAGTAATGATAGAAACTGAGGCAATAATAAAAAATTCAAATTAAGAAAAAAGTTCTAGGGGATTATAACAGTTAACATTAAAAAATTTAAAAAAATAAACAAGATAATTATTGAAAAAGTCTTCCAATTAGTAGAATACTTTGGAAGAAATATCTACGATATCTTATAGGTCATAGTCTTACTTTATAGGACATTATAGGAAATTGCACTACATTATAGGAAATATTGGGGGGAATGCCAACAAATGTGAACACATATAAAAAGATCTCATTGGAAGTAAAATCCATCATTCCCCACAAAGTGTACAAAATGTAGGTAAAATGAATCTGCATGTCTAGTTACACTTGATCAGTAATGATACCTTCAATTCAACTTTAAGAATTAACACAGAGATAACATCACACACACTTGTGCATACATACATTCACATTAGGAGACTTTCTTATAATGCATGCTATGCTGTGCCACCCAGAGTTTTTTGTTTGTTTGTTTTAAGACACTTTTCTCAATTCCTCAGCTTCCAGAAGTGTTGACTGCTAATGACTCAGAGAGGTTGTTTCCCCAGCATTGGCCTTGGGCAGAACAGTAATGTCCTGCTCATTCTTTTACTCCCTTCTCAGGGTTAGATCACATCCAGTAACTGGCCAATGTGGTGAGATATACCTGTAATAGTTCAGTCTCCATTAGGGACAGTTGAAAAGGTCATCCATTTTCTTGTTCTCTGTAAGATCATTTGAGAGCTTTGTTGCAAGAGCAGCAATTTTTTTCCAAGATAATTTTTTAATTGATATTTTGCTCACAAATGTCTTTCCACCGTGAAGGCTACGTTGACCAGTTTGATGAAAGCATTTTAAATTGTATGTAAAACCAGTACATTGTACCCTATGATTGCATTAATGTACACAGCTATGATTTAATTAAAAAAATGTCTTTCCATTAGAATTACCTAAAAGAAAAATTTTGGAATGCTCCCAACTAAGGCACACAAAGGATACAAGTTTGAGGTTGTAGATATCCCAAGTAGTCTGATTTGACTATTATATATTGTATCAAACTATCACATGTACAACTATTTTTTATGAATAAAAATAAATAAAAAAACATAAAAAAGGAATGATCAGAATTTTATCTGAGTGACCTGATCAGAGATTGTATGACAGATGCTACCAGGAGACATCCACCAAGACCTTGACAGTGTATTTTTGGAGCTAGATTACCTATATCCCCACCATCCAACTCCTAATGAGGATCTCTTTGCTGCTGGCAGGTAGAATACTTATAACTCCAGGGAGGTGATGGCAATAATAATTAAAAGATTCACATTAGTGAACAGAAATGAAAGACTGGTATAAGAGAATTCACTGTGGCATGATACTGAGGCATTTTAATGGTTTGGGGAGGTAGAGGTTATAAGAACAATGTAATCAAATCACCATTGCTGAGTATTATTACTGAATCAGTGAAAAATTGAGTTTCAGCTATTCTCTGAAGCTGGAGTTTATTGATGGAAGAAGTTATTTTAGAACTAAGATCAAAATAACAATGGGGTTAATAGAATCTTAAAATCCTAGAGATCATATGGTAGTGCTTAACTGACAGAAGCAAAGTAAGATTATTAGAATGTATGACAACATCCTGTAAAAACCAGGGGGTGCATAATTGCATTATAATATCATGATTATTAATAAGTAATGGTGCCCTCGACATAGAATACATGTACAATTGACAATGATATTGCTCCATCCATACAAGAAAACAAATAATGTGTTTTTAGGGCAGTGCTTCCATAATACATTGGAAATTTTCATCGTTTCTGTTCCAGGGCTGTATTAAATCTCCTGTCCTTTGGCATTAGGATTTAAACTGTAAACAATTTAAGGAAGAACATTGCAGTGATCTTTTTTGATAACATTATGCAATTTGGATAAGTAGGAAATAGGAAATAGGGGAGCATCTTAGGACTTGGCAAGCTATGTGCAATCCAGAGGTGGGAGGTTTATGAGGTTTGCAGGACTATAACATTCTGAAGGCTTTAGCCTCTAGTTATCTGGAAGATGTTAGTGTATCCCTTTAAAGGATCTTTATGGCACACAAGCCACCACTAAAAAGTATGCTTGGTAGGTCTTTGAGTTTGTGGATGCAGCATATTCCACTCTTTAGTGGACTATTGTTCCAAGTCACCCGTTAGGGAACTTAGCTGAGAGCTTTGAATAACAGAGGGGTTTGTAGAAGATTCAGGTTTACACATATGTAGCTCTGCAATTTAGAACATGCAAACTGGCATGCCTTATTGTACTACATGTCTTTTTATTTGAAAATATCTAGTGAAGTTATAATAACTTCTTATAGGAAAATAACAACACAGACATCTAAGGTCTGGTGGAAGGTTAAGCTTCCTGAAAGTGATAAATTATATGCCTGAAAAACTTCTCTTGATGTGCTACCAGACCTTGGTAGAGATGGTGTATTTCACTATATCACCTCACATAATCATGTGGCTAAAACTGCATTATTATAATCTGATTACTGTGAGAATTATTAAACCATAAGAGTGGACTTTCCAAGAATAAGCCATTCTCAGATGGAAACAGTACATACAGAATGGGGCTCAGCATTTGTGTATGCAAGTAACCTGCACAAATCGGTGTTCGGAGCTTCCATGTCATCTAGCAGTATGTCCCTGTGCCTATATCAGAATCCTTAAATCCAGATGATTGTGGGGTATAAAGCACGGAATTCTTTTCTGGAGAGGTCAGCTCATTTTAGTGAAACCCAAAGGCAAATTATGGATATATTAAACGCTATGGTAGACTAGTAGTTTACATATCCAGAAGTGACTCTGAAGGACAGTAATGAAGAGCAATCCTTCCAAAAAGAAAACCATGGGTTGCTCATATGTTTGAGTAGAAAGGCAAATGACCCATGTAGCCTGGGAAATGGCAAATGGTCAGGATCTGAGAGGGAGAAAGACTGGGAGATGTAGTACAAGCAGACTCAGTGAAAGGGCCAGTGGATAGACCTGAAAGAATCAGAATCACCATATTTATATTGCATGTTAACAGCTATCAGAGATCACTTATATCAGAAAAAGAAATCATACAGAAAAATTAATTGATTAATTAGTCTCTATAATTAGGCACTGTGGAGCTGGCATAATATATGCACAAAAGAAGCACCCACAGAGATGGCTGTGTGAAAACTACACCTAGAAAAACAGGTACATCTTCCTTGTGACCGGCTTCTTTACCTCTGCTAAGGTATAAGCTTTCAACAATACAAAGATGATGGCCTTGTAAAAGCAGCAGTCTTTCAATAAGTGTGTCATTCATCATAAGTAGAATTGATAAGTATTCTGCATGAAGGTTCAGCCCTCAAAAATGGGTACAGCATAGGTCTAAATGTGTTTATCCTATCAACATGGGATTCTGCATAATATCCCATTGGACCAAGGAACTCATTTTCCTGGGGGGAAAAAAAAGAAAAGAAAGAAAAAGGTATTGTAGTGACTCTATGAGATTCATTGATTCTCCACCACTCAGAACTGTGAATCTTTAATAGTGATTGAAAAGTCATGCACCTGTCCTGCCAGATTGAGGATAATGCCATGGAGAATGGTGAGTTATCCTTCCAGTTGTGGTACATACCCTATACCAGTGACAATTTAATGGTGCTCTGTTCCAAAATAGACAAAGTCTGTAGATAGAAAAGAAGACATGAACTAGAGCTTCCCACTAATCATTCTTTCTGACTTATCTTTTGGGAATTTATGTTTTACATCCCACAACTGTGGGCTGTAAATTTAAAGATTTTTGTCCCCAAAGGGAAAATTCTTTCACCCACAGGAACAATGAAGATCTTCCTGTTTTTAATATACAATTAGATCCCTTTTCCTTTGGACTCTCCTTACTATACAAAACCAGCAAGTAAAAAACAAACAAACAAACAAACAAATAAATGAGTCTCCATCCTAACTTAGATAACTAAATTTGATCATTACATGAGATAGAAATGTTTTTACCAAACAGGGGTAGAGAAAACTAGGTTTGACACATACACAACCCATTAGGTGATATTTATTATAGTTCCCCTTGAACAATTTTGAGGTTAGATAGACAAATGCAGCAGTTGTAGTCCATTAGAGCATGGTGATCAAAGACTCACAGTTATCAGGAAGTTAGTTCCCCATTAACCCCCAGTAAGCAATTAAGACAAGTAGAGATGAGGTCAATTTTCAATTGGTGTTAATATCAGAGGTAGGAGATACGAATTATCAATTGTAGCTAATAAAAGCCTGGGACCTGTAGTTTGTCTCACTATCTTTATGCTTATAAATCTCCCCAGAATAATCATTTCTATTAGTCACCTTTCCAGTGAGTTATTGTACTGAGTAGATGCAAGGTATATATTCCACTTGATATTGGAGTACATCACCTAGACCCCTTCTTCTACAGCAAGGTACCCATGCTCCTTGCAGGGGTTTAAGTTGCTGGCAGCTCACAGCTAGGTTTTTCTGAGGACATTTCTCTCGGCCAAGGATCTGCCTCACACAATACTGAACTTTGGCTGGTTGATGTTGAAGCACAAAGATGTGAAACACCTGTTCCTCGATGCAACAACTCTTAATGACCTTTAGGTATCCTTGTTGGAGAAAAAGAAATTCCCACCAAATTCCCACCAAAATCCCTCATTCCTTATAGGTGTTCTTTAAGGAGGACATCCTAACAGATATCTCTGTACAAGTGTTCGTCTCAGAGTCTAATTCTTGTGGGATACAAAGTGTATGTTAAGCCCACCATCAAATGTAACTCTTGGTGAAGAAATACTACGTGCACTTTTATTCAAAGGAAAACACATAAAAATTGTGATTATTTAATCTTCTGTTCAACTTGGACAGAAAGTTCCACCTCATGTTTTTAAGTCAAGAAAAAAATAAAATAAGTCAATATAGGGAAAGCAAAAAAGATTATTACACTGAGATTATGAAGAATATGATTATTAGACCAAATTCCCTTACTTGAAGGCTTCGAACAAGTGAGGTAACTAATGTTTTATGTATTTAATAATAATGTATGGAAAATCTTCTAGGTCTCTATTCTTTGGTTTGAAAAATCTCTATTTTTAAGATGGGCATTACTGTATGAAACATCACTTGAGAACATCATTTTGGTTTTAATTTTCTTGACAAACATACACTTCCTTTCAATCATTAAAATGTATAATCGTTTCAATTTATCTTGGATAGAAGTATAAAATACCATCCTAATTTATTCAATATGTCTAAGTTGTAGAACTATGAAACTATTCACATCAATAGTAAAGTTCCTCCCTCCTTTCCTTCCTTCCTTCCTTCCTTCCTTCCTTCCTTCCTTCCTTCCTTTTCTTTTCTTTCTTTCTTTCTTTCTTTCTTTCTTTCTTTCTTTCTTTCTATTTTTTTTTTTTTTTTTACAGAGTCTCACTCTGTCACTCTGGGTAGAGTGTCATGGCATCATAGTTCACAGCAGCCACAAACTTCTGGGCTCAAGCATCATCTTGCCTCAGACTCCTGGGTATGTGGAACTACAGGTTCCTGGAACAATGCATGGCTAATTTTTCTATTTTTTTAGTAGGGATAGGGACTTACCCTATCCTACCCTAGCTAGGGACTGCCTAGCTCAGGGCAGTGTCAAACTCTTGAGTTCAAGTAATCACCTGCCACGGCCTCTCAGAGTGGTAAGATTACATGTATGAGTCACCACATCCCTCCAAAAGTATAATTCATTCTAAAAATAATCATTTGTTACTAAGCAAAAATATTAACCATATCATCTATTTGATGAAAGTTATAAAAATTAAAACAACAGAGGCTATAAAGGTATTGACTTTATTTGAATTATTTATTTATTTGAGAAGTAATAATTTCAAGTACTTGTTCTATTACAGGATCCCTAAAAAGAAGAAAGTTTGATTTGATGGCTACCACTCCCACAGAATAACTCCAACTGCTAAAACTTTGATATTTGAACTTTTAATCATTTATTATTATTATCATGACCTTTTAAAACCTTCTGTGGAGCTTTTTATAAAATATGAGACTAAAGATATGTCAAATGAACTATATATAAGGATATATGTTAGTTCAAATGATGCTGGGATATTCATATTTCTCTTAATGTAAATCTGAAACATTTCTAAAAGAAGATAATTTTGTAAGGGTTTGTTTTGCATACTTTTTTACTAATTAATATCTAACATCCTCCTTTCAGTTACTTCAGTTACTGCTTTTTCATTCTTTGGAAGGATTTGTCTTTTCTCCGATGAGTTTTCCAATCATTCTGTCTTCCCCCAGCTATCATATACATTCCCGACCCAGGAAAATCCCAAAGGTCTCTGCATCTTTTTCTGTGCTATTCAGTTACGAAATATAAAGTGTGAATTCTTTTCATTAGTAATGCACCCAAAATGCAATTAATTTGTGAATTCTTGAAACAGTCTATTCCTGTTCCATGAGATTAGTTTTTTAATTGTTCTTTATTATACAAATTTTCAATTTCCTTCTACTTACTACAGCCTTTTTCTTAATCCATATGCATTTATTTCCTGGTGTTTGCAGTCAAAGAATCCAGGTATAATAGAGTTATAAATAAATATATGAATAAGCTTATGTGGAAAATGTTATTTTATTGATTAATGGTGAATAGAATAAAAGTAGAAATTAATTTTTCTTAAGATAAAACAATACCCAAAACTCTTTAACAGTGATCTAAAGTAATCTTACCATAAATACCAAAAGACAGTAAATCTAATCAAAGCTTATTTCAATTACAGTTATAAATCTGTGCTTTATCATCATCTAATCTTCCCAGATTCACCCCCTTTCTCCTCTCCTTATCTTTCCGAGACATCTACTTCCAAGGTTTGATTTATACATGCTACTTGTAAGATTTAAGTGCAAAAATTAGTTGAATTATAAGATATTTTTTCATAGTATGATGATAATAACAATTCTTATCATAGGAAAGGCCACAATATGATGATTTTGAGAGAAATAATTATCTGTGTAGCCTGAAAACATTGCTTCCTTTTATATTGGCATTAAAAATAGAAAGAAATCTAGTGTAAAGAATTTAATATGTAAACCACAATGCCTATGTTGTGAGTATATAAGAAAGCAGAGTTTAATGTACATTGTTTTAAGACAGAACAATGTTTTAAATATCTAGAATAATATGCACTGGGCATACTTGTCTTGTTCCAGTTCTTATGAATAATCCTTTTAATGTTTCCCCATTAAGTATGATGTTGGCTGTAGATTTCTTACATATGGCTTTTGTAATTTCAAGGTATGTTCCTTCTATGTCTAGTTGGTTGTAATAGCATAAACAGACTACCTACAGAATGAGGGAAAATTGCAACTATACATCTGATCAAAGACTAATATTCAGACTCTAAAAGAACTCCAACAAATCAGCAAGAAAAACAAAACCCCCACAAAAAGTAAGCAAAAGAAGATAGATAAATGGCCAATAAACCCATGAAAAAATGTTCACTGCCACTAAATATTAGAGAAATGCAAATTGAAACTAATGAGATATCACTTTATCCCTTTCAATACGACTTTCATTAAAAAATTAAAAAATAGTGGATGGGTGCTGGTGAGTAGACAGAAAGGAATGTTTATTCACTGGTGGGACTGCAAATTAGTACAATGTCTGTGGAAATTAGTATGGAGATTCTTCAAATAAATAGAAGTAGACTTACCACTTGACCCAGCAATCTTACTATTGGGTATCTACCCTAAGGAGAAGAAGAAGCTTTATGAAAAAGATATATGCACTCAAATGATTATAACACCACAAGTCATAATTATAATGAAGTGGGATAAATCTAAGTGCCCTTCTTTATGAGTATATTAAGAAAATGTGAGACATTTCAAGAATGAGGGGAAAAATGCAAAATATTCTCTCTAATGATTGAGAGGTACTTGATGGGCACACATGGACACAGGGAAATATAAAGATCATAGAAAATCAAGATGGAGAGATGGGAAGAAAGAAGAGATAAAAACCTACCTATCAAGTACCTATTTAGGTAATGGGCTCACTAAAGCCCTAACTTGAGCATTTAAATAACTAGGTCAAAGTTGAGATTAAGAAGGAGATTATCAGATTTCTGGAACAAGAAAATGATGAACCTACAAACTGTCAAACCTATAGGATATTGAAAAGGCAGTCATCAGAAGGAAATTTATAGCATTAGAAGCCTTCATCAAGAAAACAGAAAGACAGCAAGTGAACAAGCTAATGGCCCATCTCTAGCAACTGGAAAAGGAAGAAAAATCTAATCCCAAACTTAGCAGAAGAAAAGAAATAACCAAATTAGACCATAATTAAATGAAAATAAAAACAAAGGAATTATTTGGAAGATCAGCAAAACAAAAATAGAGAAAGAGAAAAATAAGATCTCTAATCACTTTACTCAGAAATGATCAAGGGGAAAGTACAGATTCCACAGAAATAAAAAATATTCTTAATGATTACTACAAAAATTCTGTTCCCAGAAATATGAAAATGTAGAGAAATAGACCAGCATTTGGCTGGAAGTAAATTACCTTCCTAAACTCAATCATAAAGAATTAGACATTTTGAATAAACCAGTATTAAGCACTAAAATAGCATCAATTATACAAAATCTCCCCGAAGAGAAAGCCCAGGACCAGGTGGTTTCACACCAGAATTCTACAAACCTCCAAAGAGGAACTAGTTCCTACAGTGCATAATCTATTCCAAAATATGGAGAAGGTCCTTCCCAACACATTCTATGAAGCAAATATTACCCTGATCCGCAAACTAGGAAAGGACCCAACAGAAAAAGAAAACAATAGAACAATATTATTAATGAACATCAATGTAAAAACATTCAATAAGATACTAGCAAGCAGAATACAATGACATTAAAAAAGTGATACACAGCTCGGTGCCTATAGCTCAACCGGCTAAGGCGCCAGCCATGTACACCTAAGGTGGTGGGTTCGAATCCCCAGCCCGGACCCGCCAAACAACAATGACAGCTGCAACCAAAAAAATAGCCGGGCATTGTGGCAGGTGCCTGTGGTCCCAGCTACTTGGGAGGTGGAGGTAAGAGACTCACTTGAGCCCAGGAGTTGGAGGTTGCTGTGAGCTATAATGCCACGGCACTCTACCCAGGAGGGTAGCTTGAGGCTCTGTCTCAAAAAAAAAAAAAAAAGTGATACACCATGATCAAGTGGCTTTCATCCAAGACATGCAAGGTTGGTTCAAAATATGTAAATCTATGAACATAATTCACCACATAAATAGAAAAAAAAGAAATCATATGATTGTCCCAGCTGATGCAGAAAAGGCTATTGATAATATCCAGCATTCTTTCATAATACAAGCACTCAAGAAAATAGGCTTAGACAGGACATTTCTTAAATTGACAGAGGTCATCTATGGCAAACCCACAGCCAACATCATATCGAATGGAGTAAAATTGAAAGCATTTCAGTCCAGATCTGTAACTAGACATGGACGCCTACTGTCTTCACTGCTATTCATCCCGCTGGAAGTTCTAGAGATTCCAATCAGGCAAGAGAAGGGGATCAAAAGTGTATAAGTGGGGATTGAGGAGGTCAAACTCTCACTCTTTGCAGATGACATTTTCCCTGGGAAAACCCCATGGACTCAACTACAAACCTCTTAGAAGTGACAGAGAAATACAGCAGCATCTTGGGATACAAAATCAATACCCACAAATCAGTAGTCTTTGTATATGTCAATAATAGTCAATCTGAGTATAAAATCAAAGACTCTTTTGCTTTTACAATCATGCCAAAGAAGATAAAATACCTGGAGATACAGCTAACAAAGAATGTGAAAAATCTCTATAAAGAGAACTATGAAATCCTAACAAAGGAAATAGCAGAAAGATGTTAACAAATGTTAACAAATGGATGTTAACAAATTCACACCATACTCATGGGGAGAATTAACATTGTTAAAATGTCCATACTATCCAAAGCATTCTATAGATTTAATGTAATCCTCATCAAAGCACAAATGTCATGCTTAAAGAAACTTGAGAAAACAGTGATTCACTTCCTATGGAAACAGAAAAAACTTTGAATAGCAAATACAATTCTTAGAAATTAAACAAAAAAAAATCTGGAGGCATTTTTTTACCAGACTTCAGATAATACTACAAGTTCATAGTGGTCAAAACAGCTTGATTCTGGCAAAAAAATAGAGATGTGGATCTACGGAATATAATAGAGATTCTAGAGATGAGCCCAGTCTCATATAATCATTTGTTATTTAATAAGCTCTAACAAAAGCATGCACTGGGGAAAAGAATCCTTATTTAAGAAAAGGTCCTGGGAGAACTTGTTAGCTACATGTAGAGGACTAAAATTGGACTCACACCTCTAACCATTGACAAAAATTGATTCTTGGTGGATAAAAGAACTAAATTTAAGATATGACATAATGAAAATTATAGAAGAGAGTATGGGGAAAATGCTTGAAGATATTGGCCTGGAAAAAAACTTTATGAAGAAGGCTACTCCTGGAAATTGCAGCAACTTCAAAAATAAATAATTGGGAATTGATCAAGCTAAAAAGCTTTTGCACATCTAAGGGTACCACAAACAAAACAGACAACCTTCAGAATGGGAAATTTTTGCATGTTATGAATCTGACAAAAGTATGATAACTAGAATCTACAGAGAACTCAATTTGAACAACAAGAAAAGATTGAAACAACCCCCTGTTAGTGACTTGAGCAGAAATTTTTCTGAAGATGACAGATGAATGGCTAAACACATGAAAAAAAATCCTCATTGTCTTTAATCATCAGACAAATGCAAATCAAACCCCTCTGAGATATCATATAACTCCAGTAAGATTAGCTTACATCACAAAGTCCCAAAATTGTAGATGCTGGTGGGATGTTGAGAGAAGGGAACACTTCTACACTGATGATGGGATTGCAACTAATAAAACTTTTATGGAAAGAATTGTGGAAAATTCTCAAAGAACTATAAGTTGACCTTCCATTTGATTCTGCAATTCCATTACTAGGTATCTATCCAGAAGACCAAAAATTATTTTACCACTAAGACATTTGAACCAGAATGTTTAATGCAGCTCTATTCAGAATTACCAAGTTGTGGAAGCAACCCAAGGGCCCCTCAACCCATGAATGGATCAACAAATTGTGGTATATGTATGCCATGGAATACTATTCAGCCATAAGAAAAGATGGAGACTTTGTGAGTTGAAACTCATTCTTCTTAGTAAAGTATCACAAAAATGGAAAAAAAAATATCCAATGCACTTAATATTAATATGAAAAGAATATATAAACAATTACATACTCATATGAACAATGAAAATCAAATGTAGTCTAGTACAGGGGCATAGGGATAAGGGGGAGAAAGGTAAGGAAAGATAATTGACAGAAGGAAGGAGGGCATTTGGTGGATCTCACCTAATGGGCACAATGTGTGGGTGTATACTATGGCACCTAGGTGAGAGGTTCTTTTACAGGTAGAACTTGACCTTGAAAGTGAGAACAACATAATTCTAAAATTTGTACTCTCATATTAATTTGAAGTAAAAAAGTTTGATGTAACAAATATATTTGTGTGTGTATATACAAGTTAAAATAGAAAACTAAGTGTACCTTTATTTTGAACTAAATACCAAGCATATTTGATGATTTTTTAAAATTCTAATCACAGGATAAACTAGAAATACAAGGATAGGTAGTAAGAACTGAAAATATATGACTTAGCTCTTTGATAAATCTATCATGATATAGTGGTGTGCACATGGATGACAAGGCAAGTATTTTAAGGTTCAGGAATTTTATTTGTTCTTCAAACCCCTTGGCATAAATTATGAATTTAATACATGTGAATATATACAGTCAATTACTAGATCGGATGTTCTGCTTTGAAAGTAAAACTGAGTTACCTTTAGGATGACCTGACTCCATAAAAATTGTTTAAACTCCAGATGTATGTTAATATTGCCATTATATTTTCATGAGAAAATGTTATATGTTTTGACATCCATCACTTTACCCTCTCTTCTTTTCACTTATTTTTTCATAGTATTGTGTAATTACATATGCACAGGACTGTCTTATCCACTTAATTATTGCTTAATCAAAAGAAATAAGCCATGTCTCTTGTATACTTTTATCCTCAGCCTTCCCACTGCAAGGTTCTCATTACAAATTTAATAAATTAAACACTTATGCATGGCACAGTAGGCAGCATAAACTCTTCTTCTCTCTCTTTTCTTTTGTTGTTGTTCCAATTTTTGGCCAGGACTGGGTTTGAACCTACCACCTCTGGCATATGGGCCCAGCGCCCTACTCCTTAAGTCACTAGTGCCAACCAACTCTTCTTACTCTAGGAAACATTAAAAAACAAGAAGAAACTTATAGAACCAGTTTGTTAGACCTAAAAAAACCAAATTGATATTTGATATTATAACAACTAAGTGAATGCTAAATCAAGAAAAAGATAGGCTCAGCGCCTGTGGCTCAAGCGGCTAAGGCGCCAGCCATATACACCTAAGGTGGTGGGTTCGAATCCCCAGCCCGGCCCGCCAAACAACAAATGATGGCTGCAACCAAAAAATGGCCAGGCGTTGTGGCAGGCACCTGTAGTCCCAGCTACTTGGGAGGCTGAGTCAGGAGACTTGCTTGAGCCCAGGAGTTGGAGGTTGCTGTGAGCTATAATGCCATGGCACTCTACCCAGGAGGGCAGCTTGAGGCTCCATCTCAAAAAAAAAAAAAAAAAAAGAAAGAAAATAGCCAACATTTTTTAAATCTTCAGAAAGACATGAATCTATACATCCAAGAATCTCAATAAACTCTAAACCAAAAGAGATTTATGTTGATTTACATCATAATCAAACTACTGAAAACCACCAAAGAATCTTGAAAGCAGCAAGATAAAATCTGTTCATCAAAAACCAGAGATAGGCAGGATGGATTTAAGATTGATCCAAGTGTATTCTGTCTATGAGACCCATGTTAAATTCAAAGATGCAAATACATTAAAAGAGAAAGGATGCATAAAGGATATTCTATGAAAACATCATACAAAGGAATGAAGGACAAAAACTATACTGTGATGAAGAAAAAGGTAGACTGTTAGCAAACAAAACAAAACTCTGCATTTGTCATCAATATGATGACAATCATAGTGGAAATAAATATATAATAGAAACACAGTATAGAGAATTGATGAAACCAAATTAGTTCTTGGAAAATTCAATAAAATTGACAAACTTTTAACTATGCTGACAAAAAA
Source organism: Galago senegalensis (assembly GCA_963575145.1). Classification (NCBI taxonomy): domain Eukaryota; kingdom Metazoa; phylum Chordata; class Mammalia; order Primates; family Galagidae; genus Galago; species Galago senegalensis. The sequence goes on along the minus strand of CAUYTI010095908.1, from coordinate 3,745 downwards.
GGAAGGAGATGCAAGTAACTAAAAGCAGAATTGCCCTTAGGGAAACGTTTAAATATAGAAGAATTGGGTTGGAGAATGAATGAGTTGGTTATAAAGAGTATGGTCATTATATACTAGGCCTATACTTTTAATAAATGATAGTCACAGCACAAAGTAAATGTGTGTGTTGTGTGTTCATCCACAGACCTAAGCACATCTGTGCAGTATTCGTTAGAAGTGAATAATGACAAGTTCTCCAAATGTTATGTTTCTGTTTTCCTTTCCCAGGTCAACATTGTCAAGGGTTTTCCTCACACTCTTTTATCCAGTGAAGAGTCAATTTTTGTCATTGGTGAAAGGTGTGAAAGTTTTAGTTTTCTACTTGTAGCTAACAAGTTTTCTCAGCACCACCACTTGTCAAATAGGGATTCTTTTCCCAATCCAAGTTTTTGGTTGGTTTATCAAAGATCAAAGGATGATATATGGTTGGGTTCATCTCTAGATTCTCTATTCTGGATCATAAATCCGTGGCTCTATTTTTGTGCCAGTACCATGCTGTTTTGACCACTACAGACTTGTTATATAAACTGAAGTCTGGTAATGTGATGCCTCCATATTTGTTTTTATTCCTAAAAACTGTATTGGGTATTTGGGTTTTTTTTATGGTTCCATATCATATGAAACATTTTCTTAGAGCATAACCCTGGGAAACATAAGAAATCTTTTGATTTTGCAAAGAACAGAGATATTTTAATCCATGGTGAAAAATTTTAACACTGTAGAACATTTTGCTATGTCAAATATATCAACTTATTTTTTTCTCTTGGTGACTAATCTAGAAATTTTTTCCAGTTTCATCACACACTTAGTATTTCAACAAATGCACTATTTGATATCTTTAAGAGTTTTAATTCCTTGGGAAAAAAATGCCTAGAGGGCTCCCTCTGACAAAACCTAACATTGTGTTAGAGCGATGAGTCAATGCTATTCATATTATCTGAAATATATTAGAAACATACATAAATATATATTGTATGTGTACTTTTATATATCAGCATGGTTTATAAAATGAACTTTCATTGTGAATTCAAGTTATAATTCAAGGATACATGATACGGACATCATTCTTTTTATTATAAGCAGAAATATGTTAGGAAATGAGTAGTATTTATGAGTTGACCTAGATATTTATCATGTTTATCAATAGCCATTATATTACCTAATTTTTGAAAGTTTGTTGTACTTAACATCCTTACTAATAATAAAATTTGTGTGGAACACTTATTTTATTTTTTCATATTTAACCATAGAATCATATCATTTTAACTTGATTGTTGAGAAGTTCCTATCTGACTTCCTTATTTTATAAAGGGGACTTCAATGATTCATCTTCCTTTCATTTTGATGGTTACATTAATAAAGTATGAAGAAGTATCATTAGAGAGAGTTGGAGCAGAAAGGAATTACTGAACTATTTTTGGATCATAAAATCTAAGAACCAAGTTACTCTTTTATTCACTTAAATAGTTAAACTTATTTTTGCATATACAGTATTAAAAATAAGGCCAAGGATTACTGAAATTATAATCTAGGGCACATTCTGATAATCATTTTCTATAAAGGGCCAGCAAGTAAATATTTTTATGCTTTGCCAGCCCTGTGCTCTCAAATGGAGCAGAACCACAACTCTCTTATTGTAATACCAAAAAACAAAAACAGATATACACGACAGAATGGGTGTGGCTATATTCCAAAAACAGTTTAATAAACAAGAGATGATCTGTATTTGGCCCATTGGCCATAGTTTGCTGACTTTTAATCTAATATTTCATAGGATAATTATGATTTCAATGTCTAGAAAACTTCTTCAGCTTTTTATTCCATAGAAATAGGATACTTTATGTTGCAGACCTGATTTTAGAAAACCCACATTAAAACATTTTTTTGCACAAATTTAATAATAACTTTCAAGTATATTTTCTTGAGTCTGAGTCTATGGTCTAAAATTATTAAGCAATTTTCATTATCTCCATTACAATTTTTTTTGCTTTGCTCTACTTTTCCTCAAGTTTCTCTTTCATGTCAATTCTTTAAAACATTTAAGTTCTAAGATGAAAATAAATCATTGGCCCATTTTCTTTTTTTTTGTTTGGTAACTCTGACTAACATATCTTTGAAAACTGATGGGTGGGACTGATACCATTAATGGAAAGGCAAACTGCTCAAATCTACCACATCACTGGTCCAATCTACTGCATCGTAGGGATCATCTTTGGATTCATAAAGCCATAAAGTCTACATACGATTTCTGTAAAATGATTGTTTTAAAACATTTTTGAATGACTACTGGGTTCTAGGTACAGAAACAAATGTTAGGATAAATGAAGTAACTTTTTTTCCTCTTTTGGAGTTAAGTATTTTTTGTACATACTCCAGCCATGATGGATACATTTGTGACACTCCTATGAATGTAACGTATGATTCTGAACACATTACTGAAGTTTATTCTCCATTTATATCTTAAAATTAAGCACTAAATTTTTCTTACATACTGAAAAGTTTTCTAAGGTAGCTGCATGCCACTGATAATAATTTTGCCTTCTGCATTTCTCATCTTAGTAGAAGAATAATATGTATTTTCAAAGATTCGCCCTTACCACTCAATACATCTTCTGGCAAAGTCACTTTTGATTCCTCTTCTTTCTTTCATTATTAGTTTGCTCCTCTTGCATCTCCTTCTCTCTCTCTTATTCTTCTTTTTGAAAAAATATTCAGTTTATTACAGCCTATTTTCCACTAGGGAAATCAAAGGAGAAAAAAAAATTGAGAAAGTTAGGAAGAATATCTACACATTTTCCATGAAATTAAAAATATTTAGAAATTACTGCTTTACATGTTATTTACTTTTATCTGAAATGAAACAGCAATTTTAATTTCTATGCTGATTGATTTGAGATTAAATAATATATTGTTTACTTAAAAAGTTGGATTATCCAAATCAACAACTAAAGATCTTCTATATTATCAATTTCAAGCTAAATTTAGAGCTAAATTTATATTAAACAAAAATATTATATTTATTATCTATGACAGAATGTTTACATTTAATAGGCTTCTTGATAGAAACTAGTAAAGTGAGACATCATAATTCAAATCATTTTTGCTTTTATTTTTTTGCTTCCACCAGGAACCAAATTCTCAGGCTCCTTGACCTTGGACTTCTCAGCCTCCAGAATTGGAGGATGAATAAATAAATACTCATTATTTAAGTCATCTAGTCTATGACAATTTGTTACAGAAGCAGATCAGATGAATGTAGTTGGAATAATTAGAATAGAGATGTGTGGGAATCGTCATATTTGATCTGAATTAATTTTTCAATAAAATTTTTTTACAAAGTACTAAATACTTAAAAAGTACTAGGCTCTATTCTGATTACTTATATTAGGTAATTTAATTGTCATAAGCAACTATATTTATAATGATGTCAGTCATATTGAATTATGGTCAGCACTAATGACAACACCTTAGTTGATTATAGCTACAAAGATCCTATTTTCAGGTAAGGTCACATTCACAGATACCAGTTGTTAAATCTTTTTTTTTTTTTTTTTTTTTTTATTCAATGTTAACTATGTACATTGATACTCTTCTGGGGTACATTGTGGGGGTTTTCACATGCATTCTGAAATACTTCCATCAAACTGGTCAACACAGCCTTCATGTCATTTTCTCAGTTATTGCTTTAAAATGTTCACATTCTACT
>CAUYTI010095907.1:0-13652 GCA_963575145.1 Galago senegalensis | reverse complement strand
GTGCTGATGACATCAAACTGAGGGTACTTTGAGGCCAAGAAATGTAGGGAGGGGCTTTTCCAGTCTTCCAAAAGGAACTCAGTTGTTCCCATCAACTGCTTATTCATCACTTTCTTTCTTTCTTTCTTTTTTTTTTTTTTTGAGACCAAGCCTCAAGCAGCTGTCCCCCTGGGTAGAGTGCTGTGGCATCACAGCTCACAGCAACCTCCAGCTCCTGGGCTCAAGCGAGTCTCCTGCCTCAGCCTCCCAAGTAGCTGGGACCACAGGCACCCACCACAACACCTGGCTATTTTTTGGTTGCAGCCATCATTGTTGTTTTGGTGGGCCTGAGCTGGATTTGAACCCACCACCTTAGGTGTACATGGCTGGCGCCTTAGCCACTTGAGCCACAGGTGCCAAGCCTCATCACTTTCCAAATCATTTACCCTAAGGTGCCTATACCCTCCCCTATGAAGAGGCCAAAGAAGCTTCTAGAACTTCCTGGGGTTTGGGTATTCACTTTTCTTTCCTGTCATGCCCCCATGCCTATAATAAATGTGTACACTCTTTCTCCTGTTCATGTATCTTCTATCAGTTTATATCATAGATTGCATTATCAAGCCCTCAAAAGGTGGAGGGAAATTCTTCCCTCCTCTACAGTTCTTATTATGGGAAAAAATCTATTACTTAATAAAACAGAATATACACCTCTTATTCTACATCTGATAATAAAGGTCTGAGGTATAATTTTTGTTATTGTTCACAGCTTCTAACATGATGTCACAACCCCTAGTGATCCTTAGAATATGTTACCAGCTAACACTGATAATTCTCTCATACGCTTATTCTTTTCAAGCTTCCAAAGAAACATTCTGCTCTGTTAACAGTTCTAGGCCAGGGGCTTGGTGTTTGGGAATACTTTCCAGAGAAGTAAATATTGTTAAATACATCGTTCAAAACCATCTTTAATTGCTTACTCTTAATTTCTTCAGCTAGAAGGAGCCCTGCCTTGGAAGAGGCAGTTCTGTGAATTAGAATTGCCATAGAAGGACAAAATAGCGTAAGTGTGAGGGGCGTGGGAGGAAGGGCCATTTCCCAACCTAACCCTAGTGGCATTTTTAGCTGAGAAACCTTTCAAGGCCTCTGCTTCCAAGAAAGAGCCCAACCTGGGACTCTGGTGCATGGGGCCAGCACTGTGAAACTGAGTATGTGCAGCTCTTCAGGCTGGGCCAAACAATGAAGCATCCCACAGAAATGGGTCTCCAATGGCTTTGGAGAATCCCATGCCCATCACCCAGAGTATTCAATGATGGGACTTGGGATAGAAGGCATAGGGATCTGTGAGAGTCTCAGGCCCAGAAAACATATCTCAAGAGTGAGGGATAGTCCATTGAACTACCTGATGGCTAAGCTCAAGCTGGCTCCTTCCTCAGATCCAGAACGTTCTTGAGAAAAAGCTTGCAGAGAGCTTTCCCTCTGCCAGGCAGGGACTGGCTGCCTGACTGGAGGTAGAGTTAACTCTTGGCAACTTTGGAGGCTGATGAGTCACAAGAGAGGTTTCCAACTGACTCTTACACCCAAGAGCAGCAGTGGTTACTGATTTGCATCAGCACACCTCTATGTTGGGTAGATCTTTCCCAGAGTTGGGGTTTCCTGTAGTGTGCAGTGAGCTCTCGGTCTCTCGTGACATCCTCTCCTCACAGACTTGGCATCCTGGGCGTTTTGAATTGCCCTAGCAACACTAGCTTCTCTGGATGTCAGAAAGGGGAAAGACTCACAAACCAAGATTGTGTAATCACTCTCTTATTCAAGATGCTTAGGTTCTCATCAACTGAAATCATAGAATTAAATCCTGGCAGTTAGGCTCCATGCCTGGAGCGTAAGAGAGTCTCCATCAGTGGTATCTCCATTTCCAAGCCCAGTTATGGAGATTGCGAGGTTGGAAAAATCCAGAAGCACAGGCAGTTGTGTTCACCTATCTGCTAATGGTGACAGGCTATTGTCAAATGACCTGCTCAGCTATGATTATCAAGGCTCATGCTATTCAAGGTGTATTCCATGGGACAGCAGTACCTGTAGAAATGAGGAACTTTCAGACCTCCTGTTACTGGAGGAAGAGGGTCCAGTGACCTGTCACTGTCAGCCAGTATACAGAGATGGGGATAGGTCCACCAAATTTTATTTGTTAGAAGGCCAGAGATTCTGGAGAACAGTGAGAGTAGGCTCTCTAAGCCTGTTCTGTTCTTCCATTTCCAAAATCACAGTTTTATACATAAAGATTCAAAGCAAAGACTACATTAAGTCTTATTTTAAATAATAATCAGCATTAGTCAGTGGCAATCTATTACATTTCAAAAGTTAATTTCCTAAATCAATCCTCCTAAAGCAAAAATCACATTAACCTTTATTTTAAATAATAATCAGCATAACTCAATGACCTGTTAGAACATTTCTGATTCAAAAATCAATTTCCTAAGTCAGTCTTCCTAAACTATTCTAGACGGGCATATTTATGGTAGGAGACAAAGTCTCAAAACAGTAAGAATGGGAGACTGGAGGTAAACTGACCAGACCAGCTGTGTTTAGGACCAGTTTAGGACCTAAACCGACCAGACCAGCTGTGTCATGCTGGCTCTAGCCTGTCTAACTCTATCTTATTTTCACCCTATATACTCTCACTACTCCAGACCTACTGAATCCAAACCTGGGTTTGGTTTTTAACAAGACCTAGGAAAGCATCAAGCAAAGCCACTGCACAGAGCCTCTGGGTAAGCCTAATCACATCGCTCCAAAAGGAATAACCAAGGTGACATGAGTGGGTGCTATACTAAGTAAACACTGCCCCACTAGGGTCCATGGGGCAGAAAAAGAGGAGCCTCATAAACAGCCCTCCCTCATTCCCTGGAGGAACGATGCCATGCCACTCGGCTGCCAGCCTTTGTATATCTGATTAAAGAAAATAATGACTGTCCAGCCAGAGCCCTGCCATGCACCCAGACATCTGGCAGGCTCTGGACAGAGAAGGGGTTGATCCATTGCACTCACACAGTGGATGGAGTTCAAACTTGCTGAGTCATCACAGATGCCTGGATGCTGTGTCCTTGTTTTAATGACACACCTACAGAAACCACAAAACTGTTGGAAGCAGTAGCAACTCCATTCTGAAAATGAACGCAGGCCCAAGAAAAGATAAAGAGGAAGCACAGATAAGGAAGAGACAAAGAAAAAAGGGTCAAAATGTTGCTAAACAAGATTGGCTCTTTTATAAAGGTAAAGATTTAATTTCCTTGTACATTTCAACTGCAGGACATTTACTCTCATTTTCTCAATGGTTTTCCTAATTATCATTCAGTCCATAAGATTCTTTCTCACCCATGCAAGAAACTCAGCCTCATTGTGTGGGGGAGGCGTGAATCTAGCTGCTGATGTCACAAAGCAACACTCTTCAGGCAACGCTATGAAGAAAGACTTACCATTGTTCAGATGTGCTACGATTTCCCAATTTCTTCTAACTACCTACCTCACAGGAAGACCAAGAGTAGAGAATGCGTATTGTGAAGCACTCTCAGCCCTCATAAAAGAAGGTGCAGTATTAAGGATAACAATGACATTGCAGTAAGAGTGGGTTTGTGTATTATCCTTTCTGGTAACCTACCTATGGCTCCTGGCACGTGTTATTAATGACAGTTCATAGTCACATAGCAACAGTCTTGAGGGGAGGGATTGGACAGACCTCCCTGATTCATCCTCTTAACGTCTATGAATAGACAACAGGGGAAGATATTATTTTATAAGTGACTAGACTGGTCTAAGATTTGTTGAATGACTTCCGCCTCTATCATAACCATCAGGACCATGATTGCTATCACAGACACATATTTTTTGAGGGCTGTTTATGCAGACAGAATTCTCATCCTCAAGGAGTTTATATTCTGGAGACCTGGATGAAAATATTTCCTATATTACTAAATAGATTGAGTAAAATTCTACAGGGAAACAAAGTATGGTCTTTAAAGTGTAGTGCTAGTCTGTTTTCTGATAACAGAGTGCTTGGTTGGGCTATTTGGTTGTCTGTAAAATTACAGGTCCATCCATAGTCAAAGAGGCCCAATCTTTCCTTGGGATCTAGTTTCCTTGGGATCTAGTCTAACTTGAGTCATATGTCCTCTTCTGGACCAATCCAACTGCAGCCAGGCATATGGAGCCACATAAAGAATATGCCTGATAGAAGCCCCCTCTCACCCAACAGCCATGTGGACGGGGGAGAGAATGAGGAGCATAACATAACTACCATACTTGGACATCCAAGGGAAATGTTGTTGAGGGCCAGATGTGCTCCATTTTTCTTTCCTTTCATGTTTATCTAATCTTCCCTAACCTGCATTTTGTTCTTTATATAATAGACCCTATTTGGGGAAGAAGTTTTAGGCTTATAGAAAATTGAAAGCAGAAAGTAGATGTACCATATGCACCTTCCCCTTACTACATGATTTACCCTATTATTAACAAGTTGGTGACACTTCCACAACCTGAATTTGAAGTTAATCATCTTCAGAAATAGAGTGAAAGCTTTGTCTCCATCTACAAAATGAAAACAGGAGGGATACCAACAACTGGAAGGGGCTTTTACCCAGCATCAAGGCAACAGAACTGGCCACATTGGTTTGCTTGAAGAAAGGTTAAGTAGGGTTGGAGATGTCATACTGAGACAATGTTGTAGATAAACACACAATGTTGTAGATTAACTTATTTATACTTAAAGCTTATAGAAATGATCCTCTTGAGGAATACTATGAATAATATTTTGTCCTATCAATACTCTTCTCCCATCCACATGGCTCTTTGTGGGATTGAGCTTGTATGAGCCATTTTTATGTGGACCTGTCTCCCTGGCTGCAGCTGGATTGGTCCAGGAGAGGACACAACTCAAGTTGAGTCAATTAAATAAGAAGAAAAGATTCATTCTTTTTGATGTATGGAGAAGATTTGAACTTTCATGCTATCGTAGGCCATATTTTATGCCCCAGGCACCAATGAAAGCCTGTCTTTAGAATGAGAAAGATGAAATCAATATTTATAGGGGAGAAATCCAGAGTCTTATTTTTGGGGGGTTGTGTTTCTAAACTGGATGTTATGGTTGTCTCTCAACATTTATTCTTCCTTCTTTTGAGAACTGCCTCAGTTTTAACTCTGATATCCACAACCTTGCAGCTTTGTGTACCATCCATCCTGGTAACCTACCTAATGCCACCAATGGGGATCTAAGATTGGATGGACCATGTTGCTCAACAACAGGTGAGCCTCAGGCTGCTGGTGCACACCATGATCCGGTTGCTGGGCACAGGTGTTTGTTCAGATGAAAGGGGTTCCAGGAAGAATCAGTGAAAACAGGGTAAGGTGATTGTTGGGGAATTTAAGGAAAAGGACTTTCTTACTTTGAGTCCTCACCCCAGGTGAGAGTGATGCTTTGGACTCAGTTTACATGTCGACCCAGATCTGAACACTTGCCTTGCTTACAGACCAACTAGGCTCCAGCAATAGGCATGCTCTTCCCAAAATTATGCATCCAAGTTGCTGTTGAAAGTTGGCAGGGAGATCACAGTGCCTATGTGCTGGCTCCTGTGGGTTCTCTGGCTCTCCCAGCAGCTTCCTGGAGAAGCCTGGGGATATAACCAGAAATTTGGGAGAAGTTAGGTTCCATGGGAACAACTCTGATTAGTGGAAAACCACAGACAGGAAGTTTCCAATGGATAAATTCTTTCCCATTCCTGCACCTACACAGATGGGTCCTGAGATATCGTAGTTTATGCAGAGTTTTTGAAGTTTCCCTGTTATATTTTCTCACTTTCCTACCTTATTCTCCTCTGTCCCCAAATCACACTGCAGTTCTTAATTGTTAACAAGTCAGTTTCTGCCTCAGACTCTGAGAACCCAAGCTAAGACAGAAAAGGAAGATAGAACCTCACTAGTTGTTAGCAGGGTTGGAACTCAGAAAATAATATCCCAAAATGCTCAAAGCAGCCTCACAAGCAAAAGTTTTTCTCTGACTTCCTGCTATCCTGTCTCTCAGTCCCGTCCACCCATTGGCTAGCCATAGAAACCCAAACCTCTCTTTCCCAGGGTGGATCAGAACTCCTTTTACCCAAAGTCAGCCATAAAATCTAAAACTATTATTCTAACTTTCTACCAACTTTTTGTGTAAAAAATGACCATAAAGAAATTATTCAACCCACCTTGTTTGACTATAGGTCATAAGAAAGACCTCCATGATTCCCATGAGGGTCCTATCCTATCACATACCCAGAAAGAAGGAATGCCCAAAAAGAATCTAGACAGACAGTCCTTGCTGGATTTTTTCACTCAGCCTATTCGCATTAGACCGTACCCTTTTGTTCAATCACCTGTCTTCATGGCTGTCCACACTTTGTTGATCCTCTGTCTAAAAATGGACATTTTTCCTTGTATCTTTGGGTCTTCATTCTAAAGGCTCCTGTGTCACATAAAACTATGCTCAAATAAATGCGTATTCCTTTTCTCCTATTAATCTGCCTCTTGTCAGTGGCTTTCTGCAAACTCTCAGAGGGCAAAGGGGAAGTTTTCTCTTGGCCCCAATAGTAGCTCTTTGTGACTGTGGGAACTAGGGCAAGGATGAAGCGATATTGTGAAAGTCAAGTGGAGAGCCGGAAGACGCTTGATAACATCACCGACCTACTAAATCAAACCCACCCAGGAGGCCTTCCTACCTCTGGACTTCAGTTACTTGAGACAGGAAGACGTCCATTACATCTAGATAGCTGTTATTGACAGCTGCAAACATTTAACTGAGATCATCCTCTGGTCTCACCTGTGTTTGCATATTCTGGGAGCCCTCCCTCCCTCTCTGGTCAATTCCCATCATAGCCATAAAATAAATTCCCATGTTAATAGAAGTTCCCAAGTTAAAATAAGTTGGCTTCGAGTATCTGCCATCAATTGAATCCTAACAGATACACATGCCCTCCCTTTTGGTACTAATAAATACCTTTATAGCCCCTTGTTAGAATCCTAGTCCTTTTCACAATTAAAAAATTCAAAATGTCTTAACACAATAACTAAGAAAACGACATGAAGTCTATATTAACCAGTTTGATGAAAATATTTCAAATTATATATAAAAACAGCACACTGTACCCCATGACTGCATTAATGTACACAGCTATGATTTAATTTAAAAAATTCAAAATCAGTTAAAATGTAGGGAGCGTATCTATAGCCATGTACACAACATAAGTTTTTTTCTATTTTCATTTTAAAACTAAACACATACAATGTTCTTTAACAATTCTGGAAGTTCTCCCAAATAAAAGCCAAACGACAATGCTCCCAAATAAGAATAGGTTAGGAGTTAATCTCTGCCAAGCCAGCTTTCCCCCAGATGATGGATTTGTTAGTTAATCATTCTGAAGCCAGGATTAGAGCACAGTCAACAGTTTAACAAACTATTCATTTCCTATAGTACTGAGTAGTTTCATGGGCTTTTTACTCTTATGCTATAAACAGGACTATAAATTGCATTAGTAATTGTTTTTGAAAAGGATGTCAAGACTTCCGTTCTAAGATGGCAAATCGAGCCTGCATATTTGATTGCCCACTTCTCCTCCCAAGTTCCTATGGAAATGTCCAAAGACATAGCTTAGAAAACTGTTTAAAAATTATTCTGAAAAACAGTGAAGAGTGCTATCAACTGGGCCAGTAACTGGGAAGAATTTGGCAAAATAGCATATATAAGCACATTTAGATGGAAGAACCAGCCATCTCAAGATGTAGCTGGTGCAAGGGAAAGCCCACCTGAACTTGAGCAGGAGCGGCAGGGGGCAGCGCTGGGGACAATGGACCACATGGTGCCCACAATGCTGTGCACCAGAGCAGGGTTCTATCAGGACCACCCTGTCCCTTGGAGGAGGAGGTGGCAGCCCAGGTAACTTCAAGTCCCCACAGTAAGCACAGGAAAAATAAAAAACTAAAAATCAAACAGGAAAAAGAAGAAAAGACCAGAAGGGCCTGCAGAGAGCCCGGCCTTCTCCAATTGCATTCACTTCCCGTGGTCATTGTTAGAAACTGGAAAACACTTTCTAATCATTTGCCAGGGGTTGCTGAGCAATTTTCTTCAATCAGGAAGCAGGTTGTGCTTTGCTGATTACATGAAAAAGGCAAAACCCTGCTAGACCCGCAGCTCTCAGGAACGGAGAAGGCCCTTTTGCTGACCAAAGGTTAAGGTAATAGGATCCAGGGAACTGATTGAAGTTTATTGATTTTCAATTGATAAAACATTGACAACCGCATTGGGTGGTGAAATTACACCCCTTAGCTCAGAGAATATTGTTTCTCATCCCAGACTCATTGTTGAAGTTGACAAGTAAATGGGTTTCTGGTAAACATTTATTCCATTTTTCAATCTGGACACTAAATTGCTTTGTAGCAATAATGGGAGGGTAATTACAGGAGTCTGAAGGGCTTTAAGCATTGCAAAAGCCCACACGTTTTAGAAAGCAGGCTGTTTCTTTTACTTTTGCACTGGCATTAGATTGTTCAAGAGGAAAATGCATACCAAAGAACTGGACTCAATTCAACTCAAAAATATACATGTGGGCTTTCTGCGTGAAGCAAGGCACCGTGCTTAAGCTTGCCCCGATGGAGGCTTCTTCCTCATTATCTCCCTTATCCTTCCGTTTAAATACCTTTTCATTAATTCTGTAAAATCCTCCAGAGAGTTCTCTGCTCCTGGAGGGCTAGCCTTTCCCAGTGCAGTTGAGAAAAGCTCTTTACAACAGATGATTAAGTTTTATTTCCCCCTGTGCTGTCGGGGTGGGGATGAAGTGGTAGGGAATTACTCTTCTGAACTGATTTCTCAGCACCCACCTTGTTTTCCTCCGTCATAGTCATGGGCCACCCTCTCCCTCTTCTCCTCTGGAATGTTCCATTGCAAAATCCTAAGGAAAACGTGTCGTACAAAGAAGAGTGAGCCTTAAGCCCCTGAGGCTCAGTGTCCCCATCTGCAGAATGGAGTTTATGATTCATCCCCAGTGGGGGTATGTGCAGGATGGATATGAAACACATTTTAAAATAGCAGGCCGTGAGAATAAGAGCCAAAGTGAGATAGTGAGTTCAGTGGGGAGCCCGGACTGGGAATGCAGCAGCCTTGTTGGCCAAGTGACTCTGGGCAGATTCTTTCACCTTCATATTTGTCAGCTTCCCTATCTGTAAGTGGGAATAAAAGAGTGCCTCCATTTCGGACAGTTTTGTCTGAGAATTAAAAGCGTTATTATATGTCCAGTTCTTAATAGGAGTTAGTACAAACGATGTTGTTATCATTTCAGCATCACCTTGTCATACCCAAGAGGTCTTCTACGTCCTCCACAAGGTGACAACTTTTAACATACATGATGGCCCACTTGGGGCGGTGTGGTGTGTGGGAGGAAATGCAAAGTCAAGTCTCTGCGTTCAGCGGGGATCTGAGCTTCAGAGGAGAGGGCGAGCACTCAGGTGAAGTGTGTGGAATTAAGGAGAGCCAGAGCACCCTGGAGGGTGAGACCGGCTGCGTGTGCACCCAGGGCCGGCTCTGGGCGGTGAGGTGGTGCGTGCTGTTACTACCCAGGTTGTCACTTCCTTGCCAGAGCTGGCTTCTATGGGCAAAGGCCCTTAGCTTGTATCTTGAAAGTGCTGGTGTCTACAAACATCCCCCTACACTGGCTTAACTGCCAAGACACGATTATCACCCTTGACCAGCAATTTTCAGCTGGTGTGGCATGAAAGGATCTTAGGTATGCCATGAAAAATTTTAAAAGATCATTAATTAAATTATTTTCAAAAGAAGTTCAAGGCACAGTAAGTCTATATTTGTTTGATCAACATAATTTAAGTGTGCTGTGGAGGTTCCACTACAGGTCCAAGTGTGCCGTGAGATAAAAAAGGTTGAAGATCACTTCCTAGAGGTACTAGCTAAAGTTCTTACCTTTCAAGGAAGATTTCTATGTGGGATTTTAGGCACAAAGATGACCCAAGGAGGGATTTTGTATGAGCAGGATGGACAGGACTGGAGAGACTGCTGGGTGCGTAGGGCCAGATGAAGACTGTGAGTGGTCCGAGCACTAGTAAGAGTTGAGTGCCCATCCTAGCCAGGTGTGCACATAGTTCATGACAAGCTTATGCTTATCAAACTTGTACTAGAGTATAAAACAGAGCCACAAAACCCACATGAATGCTGAAACTGAAATAAAATCGTTTTAGACTTCTTGGCTTCAAAATCTGTGACAAGTTCTTCCGAGGTGAATCAATCTCTCTCTCTCTGGCCCTGCTTTTTGGTGGTCTCAGTACATCCATAGGCTGCTGTTGGCCTGAGGAAATGAGCCCGGCCACCTTTACATCCTTCAGTCATGGTCACCAAGCACGTCTCATCCCCCAGTACTCTGAGAAGTTCCCTCAGCACCAGTTTCAGGCTCCAGGGCCAGCTCATCTCCTTCCTGCCACCCAGACAGCTGGCTGTCTGTGCAGATGACCATACTTCACTTTGCAGGTGAAGCACTGCTACGTGAACTGTCACCTCAGGGAGCTGCGACACTCACACCTCTGTCTTGTTCTGACTGTGTTCTGTATTGGAGAAAGCCACACAGAGTGGGTGCCAGGAATCATGTTCCTGTATCTTTGGGGACTGAACTGGGCAAGTTGGGGGGCTCACCTCAGCAGGGAGGACTTACCCCCAACACATCCAGCTTCTCCAACAGTGCCGGCAAAACAATTGTGGTGGAGATTGGGCAGTGAGGCTGAAGCGCCTGGCTACTTTACCTGGCTCAGACTGTTTTCCCTCTGGAAACAGGTATGATGAGAGAGGGCAGGATGCCGTTAGTCTTTGTAAAGCACGACTGCACTGATACAGGTTGGCACAACACCTGGCTCAGAGCAAGCATTTAATAGGCGGTAGCTCTGATTTATAATAAGGCCAGTGCCTATGACATTCAGCAGCAGAGGCAGCTCAGCCAGAGCCCTTACCCCGTGGTTCCTGTTCGTCTCATGGTGAACCCTTGGAGAAGAGAGAGGCTGGGGACTGACCTGTACCATCATGGAGGACACCCCACACTTCACTCTACCCACCCTTTCTACAACTTGTCACCAAGAGAGGGCTCAATTAGCAGACACCTCTGGCCATCAGATTAGGAGAAAATACATTCCAGCCCTTCCCCAACCTCCTGGAGACCACCCAGCTTTCCAAGGCCAGGCAATTGAGGAAAGGAGATAGTGACACCCTCAAGTCTTTCCAGCAAGATTTTCCAGCTAAATCCATTATATATAAAGACTTGCCTGAAAGTAAGAAAGGCTAATTGGACTGGCTGGGAGAGTGGGAATAGCACCTCTGGCAGTTTTGGATCTATGACTTGTCCTTAACAATTCAAAAAAAGAGAAAGTTTCAAAACCCAGATAATATCCATCACTATTTAGATCTACTTTTGTCTCCCCCCACCTTGTCCACAGGGAGGGTATGTTTCCCAGTGAATGGATACCTGAAACCATGGGTGGTACCCAACCCCATACTGTATGTTTTTTTCCTATATGTGCATACCTATAATAGAGTTTAATTCATAAATTAGGAACAGTAAGAGATTAACAATAACTAATAAAGTGTTAGAATAATTATAATAATATACTGAAATAGAATTACATGAATGTGGTCTCTCTCTCTCTCATCTTATGTACTGTACCACAGCTAACTGAAACCACGGAAAGTGAAACCACAGATAACAGGGGGCCTACTTTGACTGTAGAGTGGACACTCCACAATTAAATGGCTGCCTAAGGACTCTGCATAAATGGATTCTAGAACACTTTTCATCCCACTAGTCTAGTGTGCAAGAACTAGTCTGATTCTTACACACATGATACCTTGGGGACTTTATAATCATAACCACCGTCAGGCCTGCTCCTGGGGTGAGTGACCTGTGCAGTCATGTGGAGCCCAGGACTTAGGATATCCTCTTGCTTGGTTCAATGTTCTTGAAATTCTTAATAATTTTTGCATGTGAAACCCTATATTTTCACTTTGCCCTGTGCCCTACAAATTATATAGCTGGTTCTGGCCTTGGTACCCAGCCCAGTGTCCATTGTATGGTAGATGTTTATTTGTTGTTAGAACAACATTAGTCATCAATAATGTGTAATATGCCCTCTAACTCTTCATCTGTCATAGACTCAAGCCACAGTCCATAAAGCATTTTAAACCCTATGTTGTCAGACACCGGTGCAAGGGGGCACATAGCCTAAAAATTATACTTGAAATTTAGAAACCAAATTTGATGCATTAAATCCCAGCTATCGGTGGATTCCCCTAAAGAGGGGAATTTACCAGTTTTCCTTTTGCCCAATGGTGACAGCTTCTGCTATTAAAAATCTCCAAGGAACGATAGGTCAACAGCATTGGGTATGGATTGCTGCGGAGGCAATGTGCTAAGTGACTGAGGTGATATTATTATATCCTGAGAAACCCATATGCAGATCTCATTCAAATGAAGCTTGCTGGGGGAATTCCCTTTCTATAACAATTGATTTTTCTAAAGTGAATTACCATTTACAGGATATTTACTCTGTTTTGTTGTTTGGGCACTTGGGGATGTGTCTGAACTACGTTTAAGGAGAGAGAGCTGAAAGGCAGGGCAGCATGCAGAATTATAATCAGGATGTTGATGATAAAGTTGTCGAAAGAAATAAACCAGAATCCAGTGAAAAATATAACAAAAAACTCCCCTGAGAAGTGGGATCCTGAAAGAGAGAACATGGTGGGAGGGTGGGATTAGATATGGAGATGATGCGACGAGTTAAACTTCGTCTTCCATTCTAAGGAATTCAATTAGCAAGGACACTGTCAGTGTATGCTAAATAAAATATTCCTGCTGGAAAACAAGGGGTGATGGTGGGGTGTGATTGTAATGTTTTACAATAAAGGACGATAGAAAAAAGATGCAATGTTCCTTCCAAATGCCTTTTCTTGCAGTATCTATGGCCTTTATCATTCTCCCTCAGATCCAGGCAGCAGCAGAAAGTTTTCCAGAGGAAAGAAAGGCTACCGCTTTACCAGCGATGCCATCTGTAGCAACCACAGTATAAATATCATCAGAAATAGAGCAGTCCACATAGGGAAGGAAATGAGAGCCCAGAGTTTAATAACTAATGCAAAACTTGTTCTGGATTAAAATGTGCTCCCTGCTCATGAGACCAGCACAAAGGACACAGCCAGGGGAACATTTGATTGTGCTACACTAGACGCACAGAGTCTGTAACTCCTGAAGGAGTCTTTTCCAGGATGGATTTAACTTGGATACTGTTCCCTCCAGCCAAAAGACAAAGCACAGGATATAGTTCTTCTCTCAGCTAGAGCATGTACACAAGTGAAAATAAAAAAAAGTAAAGGGAGAGATCATCTACAGTTTGGTGGAGTTTGAATGATTGCAGATGAAAGCAGGGTTCTCTATAATTGGTGCTACAGTCTTAGAATAAGAAATTCCACAGGCTCGGCGCCTATAGCTCAACCGGCTAAGGCGCCAGCCACGTACACCTAAGGTGACGGGTTCGAATCCCCAGCCCGGACCCGCCAAACAACAATGATGGCTGCAACCAAAAAATAGCCAGGCGTTGTGGCGGGCGCCTGT
>CAUYTI010095906.1:0-26548 GCA_963575145.1 Galago senegalensis | reverse complement strand
TTAAAATATGACAGTGGAGCTTTAATGGGGATTGCATTAAAATTATATATTGCTTTGGGTAGTATGGACATTTTAACAATGTTGATTCTTCCCAGCCATGAGCATGGTATGTTTTTCCATTTGTTAACATTTTCAGCTGTTTCTTTCCTTAGAGTTTCATAGTTCTCTTTATAGAGATCTTTCACATCCTTTGTTAGGTGTCATTGGCGATTTTGAGCAGAGAACGAACTTGGTCAGATCTGCATTTGGAGCCCTCACTTGGGAAGGAGGGAGGATTCAAGCGCCATCACTCAAGGGAGAGTGACTGGTCAGGGAGCTAATATAGAAAAGTGTGAGTCTAAAATAACCAGGGTCTAAAGTGAGGGAGAGCCTGGGGTGAGAGGGAGAGTGGACAGTGTCAGGATCTGTTGAGGAGATAAAATTGATAATATTTGGTCTCTGAGAGGAAGTGGACCATATGGGGTGGAGAGGGGCTCCTGCCTGGATCGAGGAGTGCATTGTAGTTTACTCCCCAGCCCAGGGAGGAAAAACAAGTTTGGGGAGCCAGGCTTGACTATGCAGAGCTCAATGAACCTGTGCAACACTTAACTAGAATGTGAGTCCCAGACACTGTGGTGCACTGTTCACATCCCCTGGCCTTCCTTACAGTACGCACACCTGTGACCCTCCACCCCAGGACTTTGGTCCTCCCTTGTGGGAGGAACATCCACAGGAAAGAGAGGATAAATTAACCCCCTCATAAGCAGTCTTCATGCGATGATGGGTGGAGTTGAAGGATAAATATTCTAGCTCCCCCTTCTATCTAAGCAGTGGTTCTCAACCTTCTTAATACCTCCTAATGCTGCAACCCTTTAATACAGTTCCTCATGTTGTGGTGACCTCCAGCCATACAATGATTTTCATTGCTACTTCATAACTGTAATTTTGCTACTATTGTGAATTGTAATGTAAATATCTGATATGCAGGATGTATTTTTATTGTTACAAAGGGGTCATGACCCACAGGTTGAGAACTGCTGATCTAGAGGATGAGTCTGGGGGATAAATCTAAGGTGTTTCTGTTCTATCTTCCAGAGCCCCATCAGGACTGAAGCCCACTCACCCACAGTAGAAAACCCCCTCATGATACACCCTTCACCTTTGATTCCTGAATCACCTCCTTACTTCCCTACTGGAACTTTCTGGGATACTCTCTTAAATTAACTACCTGCACTCAAACCCTTGTCTTAAGGTCTGCTTATGGGGAAATTCCACCCAAGACAAACCCAACAGGCATTGAGGCATGTGGATCTGTGTATTGGAAGAGATCTTGGGGGAGCAGATATAAATTTGGAAACTCCCACATGTAGGAGATAGTTGAAGGTAGAGGGGGGAGTGAATTCATCTTAAGAAAAGGGGCAGAGGGGGGCTACTGGGAGATAAAGTAAAAGAGAAAATCTCAAGTAGAGTGAACAAAACTGGGCAGATTTAATAGGCACCAGTTCCTTTTCAAACAGTGATCTGTGGCAGGGAAGTTCTCAGAAAAACTTGTCCGGAAATACTGGACTAATTATTTTATAGTTATATAATCAATTTAATTTATAGTTCTTCTGCTGTACCTTGAAAATTGAGTATTTACTGGTTCTTTATGAGCTGTAACATTTTATGGCCTGTCAGGGCCGTGATTGATACAGTGTGCTGAAAAATAACCACATAAGATTACCTTAAAATACGTGTCAGTATCTGTCATTTTGACAGTGGAATTGCAATGCGATAAATCTACAAAGATTAAAAATTTTAAGTGGAATGTTCCAAGTTGAATATTTATTAGAATACCTCAACTGCACCAAAAGAAGAAACAGGAACAAAATACTAATTTGACTTGAAGAGAATTTAGCTCTGGAATTCTACGACTACAACAGGCCTCATATTTTTTATGGGCCTTAAAGTTATCTGCAGTCTCACTACACATCTCATGACGAATAATTTCCAGACCCGTGTGCAATTCTTAAGGGGGCGCCATCTCTTCAATTACACGTCTTCTTTCTCTTCTGTATTTATTTCAGATTTATGTGGGGGTACCTATGATTAGGGTACGTAGTTTACCTTTGCAAGGTTCAAGTTCAAATTGTAGTTGTGTCTTTCACCCAGGAAGTGTGACACACGTCCATGCAATGTGCCTGTCGGGTGAGAACTTACTCCCCCCTCACCCCCAAGTAGAGTTTGAGTTTTTCTCAGATGTGAGCACGCAGCTGTTAATCTACTTGTTCCAGTTTAGTACTGAGCACACCTGATGATCACCCAGCCACACAGGCCCATTCCCAATTTTTTTTCTATTCCTGCAATACTTCACTTAGGAGAGTATTCTCCAAATCACTCCAGGTTGTTACAAAAGATACAAAATCTCCATTTTTTCTGTGGCTGAATGGATTCCATGGTATGCACTGCAGTTTATAAACCCACTCATGTGCTGAAGGATACTTGGGTGATGTCCCCAACTTCGTGATTTGTGATTCTGCTCCCACAAACACCTCATTATACTTCTAAGCTGCACACAGAAATAGAAAAAGGAATTCCTCTAATCTATGCGTATTTTGATGGCACATGATTCTAAAGCTCTGGAGAAAATGTTTATCATTGTGATAGTCTTTTGACAGTGCTAAGGAAAGGACAACATGGCTGTTTTTACCCTTCCGCGTGTTATGTATCATAATAATCCTGCCCCAGGCCAGGGACTCACAGTCCATTCACCTCCTAACATCCCTCCTAATTCACCTTCCAGGGACTAGGTATCTGGAAAGATTTTATGCATCAAACCACATGCTTTGACAATGAGTTTTCCAATGTTTTAATAATTAGGAGATAAACAAATGCTACTTGGAGCTTTAGATCAATAGTCCATAACCTTCGTCATCATCCTGACCGGATAGAACGCTAGCCAAAACTTGTTTTTTTAAAAGAAGAACACTGAAGATGCTAGGACCCCTCCCATCTGCATGTGAAAGCTGAGCATTTCCAACTGGGAAGCACGTCGGTAGATTTACAACCAGAACTAGCGTTCTAATGCACTATCTAAATACAGTTCTCAATTGTTAAGAGAAAATAGAAAATGTCAAAAACTAAAACACAAGTGAGAGGACTGCCATGGAAAAGAAGCCGAGTTTGGTATAAAATCTGGTTACAAGAGCTTTTATATAAATAAATAGGAAACCCAACTAACTCGACAGCCCATGCTCCAGATCTTAGACTTAGCCCTTGCACAGAGCCCTACTCACGGGCCTTCCTACCTGCCCCTCCCAGCCAAGACACCGGCTGAGAGGTGTTGCTCTGTGAGTTGCCTCTGCCGCCTCCTGCTGCCTCACAACAACACTGGCGATCACCTTTTCCTTCCCACTCCATGGCAGCATCGCCTTCCCACAGTTCCACTGACTCTCTGCTTTTAAGCACTCATTCCCTCTCGGAAGATTAGCAAACCCTCCACAAACCCTCCCACGGTTCCCTCAGGCCAGGCCCCTCTCTCACGGCTGAGCCATCTCCTTGTGTGTGTGTGGAAGGGATGGTGTGTATGTACACACGTGTGTGTGTTGTCTGTGCACGCACATCTGAGAATGTGATCTGTGCGTGCGTCGTGCACCAGAGTTACCCAGCCACACAGGCCCATTCCCAGCTTTAAGTTCTCTGAGGGCACAGATGGGCCTCATTCATTTTGTTTCCCTTGCAAAGTAAGGTCAAAAGGGAAGGGCCTAGAATTTGTTGGATGCCCGCTGTCTGCCAGGGACTGTGTTGGAGGCTTTGAATGAATATTTTACATTATTTCATCACCGTGTCATCTCTTTGAGGTGGAGTTAGGCCTCATTTTACAGAAGAGGAAACTGAGACGCAGAGGGGTCTAATAAGCACACCACAGACACAGAAGAATGTGCAAATTTAAAACGTCATTCCACTGACACAGATGTCCAAGCCTTTTCCATTCCAATTTATATGAAGCTGAGCACGTAATTTGGTTTCCTATTTAAAACCCTTCACTGGGTCCCCAGTGCCCAGAAGACCATCCCCTAACCCCTTGGCGTGGTGCCCCAGTTCTCCTGCTCTTGCCCCACTCACCGCCCTGGGTTTGGGCTGCTGTGCTCCCAGCCAGGCTGGGACAGGCACGGTTTTCTCAGGACTCTCTTCTGCCTCCTTCATTTGCTTTCCTGCCTCTCCTCTAACATCTTCTCCACCTTCTCGCTCTGGGGAGAACGACCTGCCTTTAAAGACATGTTTCCACCCTCCATGCAGCCTTTTCTGAAAAGCTGTGTCTCTTCCAGGCACCTGACGCTATTCCCAATCTCCACAAACAGATGTCGACCTTCTTCTATCCCAGCTGAGGTACCCAGCCAGCCTTTGTCTTTACACATCCCTCTGCCTTCCAAGACTATAAATTCTTCCTGGGCAGGGGTCACATCTTTCTATCCATGTACCACTTGGGCATCACTGTCCAATAGGCTTTCTGTAAGAAAAAAGGGTGAACACAGTAGTCACCAGACACATGTTCTGTAACTAGAAAACTTCACATGTGGTTAGTGCAGCTAAGAAACTGAATTTTTTTTCTTTTTTTGAGACAGAGTCTCACTCTGTTGCTCTGGATCCAGTGCCATGGTGTCACTGTAGCTCACAGCAACCTCAGACTCTTGGGCTCAAGTGATCTTCCTGCCTCACCCTCCTCGGTAGCTAGGACTACAGGGATTGAATTTTTGATTTTATTTAATTTTAAGTAATGCAAATTCTAATAGGTACACATGGCCAAGGACGACCACATTGGATGGTGCAACTCTAAGGCTTTTTAGAGAATCTGGGACATGGTCTGTTTCAGTGACTCTGTGCTGAACTGGACAGATTCATTAGGTTCAGCTCACCCAAGGTTTTCTCCTAAGCAGGTCCAATCGTCTTTGCTCTGTTGCTGATTCTGCTCCATCTCTGAAGTGATGGAGACTTTCTGGACCATCCTTCAGCTTCCTCGTGCGTCCTGCAGCCTGGCCAGAAGAGCACGCCTCTCTGTCTGGGAATCCTTTCCGACCACTAATTTGCCTCTTATTTTTTTCATGCGTCTTATTTCTTCAGAGGCTATAAAATAGGATTATATTTCCACCAGAGTCTCATTTCACAACATGTAACCATAAAACATAGAAGCAGAGTTATTAAAGCCTCCAGGGAAAATGTATGAACAAAATATCAGCCTGATTCATTATGAACAGTTATTATAAACAGTGGGCTTGCTAGCAAATGACAGGAAAACTAATTTGCATTCGCAACAAAATTATGCCATACACATCTGCCGTGGCTTCCATCCCCCCAACCACCAGATTACTGGGACTCTCTAATTAAAAACACCCTGCCAACTCAGAAAGATTTGGGGTCTCTGAAGCGTGCTCACAAGGGCTTGGCTTTGCTAATAATTTCAAGTATTGGCTAGAATTCCGGGTGGCTATAAAGTCTTTGAGATAGCCAAAAGGAGCACATTGCTTCGTAATACATCATGTTCCAGCCTCAGTGCTAAAGGCCCCCACCCTGCCATCACCATCCAAGAACTTGGAGTAGGTATGAATATTTCCATCTAACTAACGAGAAGGAGGAGAAAGCTTACGATTAAGTTACCCGAGAGGTCTGAAGTGGCTGAGCAGGTAATAGAGATATGTTTGCTCTGCTCCAAAGTCCAGACTCCACCTTTCTGCCCTTCAAAGGCAACAGTCTAGCCCTTAACTAACTCTGGACTGGGTATTTTTCTTTGCTAGGCAAATTTTATATGCAATCACTTTTTTCCTCCATATAAAACCTTCATCATCACAAATCATGTTGTTTTACGTTCTTTATTTTCATGTTAAATGATTCTAATCTTTCCACTTTGCGTAAGTTTCTTATTTTGTAAGCATACCCAAGGTTTCCATAACCACCGGAGGGGATGGGATTCTGGAACAGGATCTGGATCTGCTTGGTGCTTATTATATATAATCGGGTTTATAGTTTTACTACAGTCAAGTAATGCTCTCCAGGACGTGATCCAGAACTTGCTGTAAAAGTACCTGCTGCAAACCTTGACCTAGCCAAATATTAGTCTGGGATACATCACTTTGTTCTTTGTTTCTCAGGCTCCTCATTTATAAAATAATCAAAATAATAGCTGGGTGGGTGGCGCCTGTGGCTTAGTGAGTATGGCGCCCACCCCATAT
The DNA here is from genome assembly GCA_963575145.1 of Galago senegalensis. NCBI lineage: Eukaryota > Metazoa > Chordata > Mammalia > Primates > Galagidae > Galago > Galago senegalensis. Next base: position 20,363 of record CAUYTI010095906.1, on the reverse strand, counting down.
ACTGAGGGTGGCGAGTTCACTCCCATCCCCGGCCAAACTGCAACAAGAAAATAGCCAGGCATTGTGGCAGGCACCTATAGTCCCAGCTACTTGGGAGGCTGAGGCAAGAGAATCACCTAAGTCCAAGAGCTGGAGGTTGCTGTGAGCTGTGACGCCATGGCACTCTACCAAGGGTGACAAAGCAAGACTCTGTCTCTGCAAAAAGAATAATAATAATAATAGCTGGGACTAGATGGGAGAGTTGTAGGAAGATCAAAAGAATAGACTATACATAGGAAATCAGTACAATTTTAGACAAATCTAATCTTAGTATCCTCTTTATAATTTTTGTTATTGACATATATAAATCATGTCATTAACATGTCTTCTTATTAAATTAATAAAAAAATTGGATTTAAAAAACGAGCTTCCTGTGGCAAGGGTGTAGCAAGGATGTGGGAAGAAAGGATTTACCACATCATCTAACATGTGAACATAACTGTAATGGCTAAATATATGAAGAGATAAATTATGAAGAAGAATGAGTATCACAGCTGCCTAGCTGATATGTTTTTAGAATACTTGTTTTAGCCAAGAGGATAAAGTTAGAGTACATCGAATAATATGGAGCTCAGGTCAGTATTCAATAGATCGTATTTAATTTAGTGCATCTCTAAGGTCTAGATCAGATGTATTCATCAAGTTACACCACATTTTCACTATAGGAATGGTGAGGTCAAAAAGCAAGGCAGAGTGGTAGTCGAGAACCAGTCTGTGGATTTGAATCCTAGTTTCACTCTTTACTTATAGCCTTGACCAGTTTCTGTATCTCAGTGTCACCTATAAAATGGGAACACTATTACCTAAAAAATAGGGCTGCTGTGGTGAGTCAATGAACTAACCTATTAAGACAATGTGACACACTATAAGTTTCCCATCATATTATCTGTCACAGATGTTAAAGAAGAATGATATGAGCATTTTATCCATAAAAGTACTCCATAAAAAATCCATACTATAGTGATCTATAAAATTACTACATAATCCTAACTTCACAACATATCCACCTGTCACCATTATTAACGTTTTAGGAGGACGATGGTTCTTTCTCTCAAAACCAGAAACACTAAGAGAAAAAATGTAAATAGCAAATACATTTGAATCAGAGGGTATGTGTAGATATTTTTGTTTATTTGTTTTCTTTTCTCTAACGAGGAGAGAAATTCAACCTTTTAATAACCAATTCCAAGTGCTTTTAGAGCAAATTAACCATATAGGAAGGACAGAAACTTGTGAGGGGTAACAGTGAAGAGGAAAGGAAGATGCGATGAGTAAGAAAAAAATCTATCTACATAATTATCAATGTTCCTCTCAAATCAAATAGTCAATTAATGTATTTATGATCATAACATACAAGGAGATGATACAGAGACTTAAAGCCCCATTAGAATAAAAGACCACATTAAAGCAATTTCAGCTTCCAATTGGCCCATGTAAATCTACTTTCCCAAACTGGGATAAACACATTTCAAAATTTTTTTTCTGAGAAAGACGTCTTCTTGTGTATGTATGTCTAGATACACATACATACACACATATATACATGCATACACAATCTTTTCAAATATCAAAGATTCCAGTATAAGCTTACAAATGAATGATTTATTTGTAGTTTATGAGTAGGTTGCTTTAACTATCAAGCTGGGTACAATAAAACCAATATTTTGGGGGAAAGAAAATCTTCAAAATTATCAAAACAGAGTTGAGAAGAAGGTTTAAAATCCATTAAAAAACTATTGGCAATGTCTATCTTAATAATTAAGGTGACTTGGAAAGGTGGGTATAGGTCTCGTTTCTCTCCAAAAACTAGCATAGTGATGGACATATTAGGTACTGTGTGGGACATATTGAATTGACACATCTAAGCAGGCTGTCGAAATCAGTCTTTAATTAGTAAACACCAATGGATCTAATTTATGAGACAGTAACACACATAATATTATAGAGAAAGATTAAACTTTACCTTCATCATCAACACTTAGTCACTCTACTATCAATCCTCTATTAGAGACACAGTCCTTCTAAGGTAGAGGCTAGTTGGAATTGTGCTTAAAAAGAAGCACTTTAGCTTCTCTAATATTCCGTTATTATTACTATTGCTCTTATTATTATTATTATTTAGAGACAGAATCTTGCTCAGTCACCCAGGCTAGAGTGCAATGTTTCCATCATAGCTCACTGTAACCTGAAAGTCTTGGGCACACATGATCCTCTTGCATCAGACCCCTGAGGAACAAAGACTACAGGGATGCACTGCCACACCTGGCTACTATTATTTTATCAATATTCTTTATAACTTTAGAGATGAGATTGTGCTATATTGTCCAGGATGGTCTTAAACTCCTCGCCTCAAGCAATCCTCACACCATGGCCTCCTAAGCACTGGGATTCCTTATTAAGGAATAAGCCGCCATGTTCAGCCCCATATTCTATTATACTCCCTGGTATTTTAGACATGCCCTGTCTTGATTCCAAGTTGAATTTTCAAGGTAATAATTCCAACATCTGGAGACTCACTGTCTTAACAAAACCTTACATGGCCTGGGAGCACTTGAAATGTGCTAATGCCAGGGATGTGAACAGATGACTCGCAAAGAAGGAAAAACATTTAACACATAAAAAACTCAGCCTTAGGTAGAAATTAAACCACATTGAGATACTATTTTTTACCTATCACATGGGAAAAGATGAAAAAGTTTGGTAATCTACCCTGTTACATATATCTCCATAAGAATATGAGAATTATAAATCAATCAAACTTTGTAATCTGATAAAATATATATAATTTAAATATATCTTTCACCTAGCAATTCCACTTTCAAGAACTTCTTTCTAAAATAAATATACTAGTATATTTATAATAATGTATTTTATGCATAATAATATCCTTTTATTTAAATAACTATAGTATATAATATTAAATACTAATAATACATATATTCTATAGATGGAATACTATGCAACTATTAACAATAAAAAGGTTGGTAAATTCTTACATACATAAACCAGTCACCAGGGTACATCATTAAAAGAACAATTTTTTAAAAAAGGTGCAAAGCTGTGTATATAGTGTATAATTGTGTATGCTTAGATATTCCTGAATGGGTAAGCGTGGTTGTTTAGGGGGAAAGAATTGGAGGACTAAGAAATAAAGATGGAAAGAAAAATTACTATGTATGGATATCCTTTTCCTTCTTTTGAATATTCTATTAGCTGCATGATTATCCATTTAAAAATAAATAAAATTGATTGCTTTTTAAAAGAAATCTAAAACTAAATAGTAACCTTTTTTTGCAGCAATTTGGATGGAATTGGAGACCATTATGCTAAGTGAAATAGCTCAAGAATGGAAAAATAAACACCATATCCACTTGCTATTAAATTGGAACTGAGAGGTGCACATGAGCACAGAAGGACATAAAGACATTGAAAAGGGGTGGCGCCTGTGGCTCAAGGAGTAGGGCGACTGCCCCATATGCCAGAGGTGGTGGGTTCAAACCCAGCCCCAGCCAAAAACTGCCAAAAAAAAAAAAAAAGACGAAGAAGACGACATTGAAAATCAAGCAGGTGGGGGTGGGGGGCAAAAACCTACCAAATAAGTACAATGAACACTATTTGGGTGATGGTCACACTTACAGCCATGGCTCAAGTATTACAAAGCTATTTATGTAACACAAACATTTGTATTCCTTTAATATTTTGAAATTAAAAGAAAATACTAGTTTCTATTAAAAAGAGAAACCTAACTTTTGCAACATCTGGGGTAATAAGAGAGTGGCCATTTCCCCAGTAAGACACTTAACTCAATATATACTTTTCAGCCTTAAAAATATGATAACATATCACAAAAATAATTCTTTTTTTTTAGTTGTTGTTGCAATTTTTTTGGTCAGGGCTGGGTTTGAACCCACCACCTCAGGTATATGGGGCCGGTGCCCTACTCCTTTGAGCCACAGGTGCCACCCACAAAAAATAATTATAATGCTGATGTTTTGAGCAGGGAAACAAAGCTAATGAAGGGCTGTGCATCCTCTCTGGTCTCTATGTCTCCTGTTTGTGTCTCTTTCAACAGAGCAGCAATAGCTGAGCAGTGGGTGAAGAGGGAGCATGCCCATGATAATTCAGATGATAACTCAGTTTTTATCCTTGAGGGCCATCCCACTGCCCGCCCCCCCCCACATATATACACTCCAGACTGAATCATCTAACGGGGCCCTTATGAAGGAATGAGCTCAGCTGGGAACCGGCCAGACCTTAAGCTGAATGTTTTTTTTTTTTTTTTTTGGACATAAGCTCAGTCACCTCCCCCTCAGCTCCCTGTGACTGGTGACCCTGTGGTTGTCAGTGGCATTCAGCATGCGATTGGTTCCCTGGATTCTGATGATGGAACTGGGTTATAAGACAGATGCCATAGAATGCAATGGAGAGTTCATGGCTTCCAAAACCAGATTGTACTAAGACCATAATAACTTATTATACTCCCTCTGCTTCTACCTGATAATTTTGATTGATGCTAGTCTTACTACAAGAATAAATGACAGCCTTAGAACAGCCTATAGGCTATGCTGAAAACATATTTGGTTCTGTTTTGTTGACTGATATTGGTGAAACAACTAAATAGCATCCGCTACATAGTAGGTGCTCAGTGCACATGGGACAGTTCAGAAGCCCTAGTGTCTCATACTCAAGGAAGCTGGGATAGGTTCTATTAACTAATCGCTCAAATCTAGCCCTCCAGTTCTGGCCCAAGTGGCTTCTCCCTGGGAAAAGGGATAGGTACTATTGGCAAAGATTTAGTCTGGAGTAATACTTTCTGTACAGATAAAATGAAATTAAAGCAAAAGATACTAATATATTCTCTGATTAAAATATTGTTTAGAAAAAGTACCTCATGAAATGCATATTCCTGCTGTCAACAAGAGTTTTTATTTTGAGTTTCACAGCACCCTCAACTCCTGGGTTTAAGTGATCGTCCTGCCTCAGTCTCCCCAGTAGCTGCTGCTAAAGGTGTGCACCACAATGCCTGGCTAATTTTTCTACTTTTAGTAGAGACAAGGGATTCTTGCTCTGGTTGGTTTCAAACTCCTGAGCTCAAATGATTCTCCCACCTCAGCCTCTCAGAGTGCTAGGATTACAGGTGTGAGCCTGGCAAACAAAAAGAGTTTGTAAGTATAATATTGCAATTATACCACTGTACCACTCACTGTAAGCCAAGATGATTATTAAAAGAAATTCCAAACTCTTTATTTGATAATAATGTATAGAATGCATGTCATTGCCTGGAAAACCTTAAAGATTTCCTCTTTATTATATTTGAGTAGATGATGACTTTACCTTTTCCAAATAGTACAGATTTAAAAGCCAGGAAAAGAGTTTTCAAAAGCCTACTGCCTTGTACTTCCACTATCTCTGAAAGAATAAATCATGGGCATAATTTCCTCATTTTAATATTTATCTTAAACAGAATCTGTTTCATAAAAGAAGCAAAACACATCTCTGTTGAGCCATCTCTGTAATTTCAGAAGTCTATTTCTCAGATTCCCAGCCATCTATCCAGTTGAAAAGCAGCATGTTATTGCAGAAGGAAGGAGAATTTTGTCACTAAAGACACAAGGTATGCATGGGAAAGAGGGTATGTCTTGTAATTTAAAACCCCAACAAGTGTGCAGTACTCATTTTGTGCCAGGAACTTCAAATATATTACATCGAAATCTGCAAAACCCTCTCAGGTTCATGCCACCATCTTTATTTTTCAGAGAGCAGAGGGAGATTAAAGGAATTCCCAAAGGCTGTAAGGCTGGTGTTAGGTAAGTGAGCTGGCCCTGGAAGCAAATCTATGATCTACCACCACACACACTTGTTCCATGATGCTCTTTGCATGTTTGTGGAAATGCAGTTCACAAACAGGAATGACCAGGACTTAACCAGTGAGGATTATACTATTCCTGTCAGAAAACCGGAACTCATCCCCAGGGGTCAGAAATAAATGGCTGTTCCCCACGTAGTTCTATTATTTTCATCCTGCAGTAGACACAGTTGTGGTACATTAGACATAATTGATAAACTAATACACTTGCATTATTAACCAAGACCACGTTTACACTACGGTTCATTCTTTTTGTTGTACTATCTGCTCAATTTCCTATAAATTAAAACTCTTCTAAAAAAAAAAAACAAAGGCTTTTGTTTTATTAGAAAAACAAAACAGATAATCTCTAGTATCTCTGTGGCATCTGTTGTTATTTCCCCTTTATGATTCCTGTTTGAGGTTACTAGAGATTTTACTTTTGTGTTTCTAGTTAGTCTGGTTTACCTATTTTATTCACTTTTTTTAAAAACCAACTTTCTGTTTAGCTAATTTTCTGAATGATTTTTTTAGTTTTCAATTTCATTAATCTCTGATTTAATTGTGGCTATTGCTTTTCATCTGCTGGGTTGGGGGTTAGATTGTTCTTTTTCTAGCGATGGTTGGCAAGTGTGCCCATGCACTCACTTTCTGGTTTTTGAAGGTAGGCATCTAGTGCAATAAGTTTTCCTCTCAGGACTGATTTTGCTGTATCCCAGAGGTGTTTGGTAACTTGTGTCTTCATTGTTGTTATGTTTGAGGAAATTAACAAATTCTTCTTTTATCTCTTCCTGAACCCAACTATCATTCAGCATAAGGTTGTTTAGTTTCCAAGACTTTTGTGGGGATGAACATAGCAAGCAGACAAACTACACACTGGGAAAGGATATTTGCATATTTTTAATCAGACAGAAGCTTGATAACTAGGATCTATAGAGAACTCAAATTAACATAAAAAGAGCCAACAATCCCTCTATCTCGGGCAAAAGAGATGAATAGAACCTTCTATAAAGAAGACAGATGAATGGCTAACAAATACATGAAAAAATGCTCATCATCCCTAATTATTAGAGAATGCAAATCAAAACCACCCTGAGATATCATCTAACCCCAATGAGAATGGCCCACATTACAAAAATCTCAAAACTGCAGATGTTGACACGGATGTGGAGAGAAGGCAGCACTTTTACACTGCTGGTGGGACTGCAATCTAATACAACGTTTTGGAAGGAAGTATGGAGAACCCTCAAAGAACTCAAACTAGACCCCACATTTGATTCTGCAATCCCATCACTGGGCATCTACCCAGAAGGAAAAAAAATCCTTTTACCATAAAGACACTTGCACTAAAGTGTTTATCGCAGCTCAATTTACAATTGCCAAAATGTGGAAACAGCCTAAATGCCCACCAACCCAGGAATTGATTAACAAGCTGTGGTATATGTACACCATGGAATACTATTCAGCCATTTAACAAGATGGAAACTTTACATCTTTTGTATTAACCTGGATGGAAATGGAACACATTCTTCTTTGTAAAGCATCACAACAATGGAGAAGCAAGACTCCTGTGTACTCAATTCTGATATGACAATTACTGACCTAGCACACAGTGGGGCATTGGGGGAAGGGGAGAGCAGAGGGAGGGAAGGAGGGGGGTTACAGTGTATGCACACCTTTTGGAGGTAGAACACAATTATTAGAGGGTCTTTAACAAATACAATCAATGTAATCTGATTCTTTGTACCCTCAATGAATCCCCAACAATTGAAAAAAAAAAGGACAGAAAAGAAAAGAAAAAAAGATGGACATGTCCCTTAAGGACAAAACACCAAGAGTATATGAGCCTGCATTTGACTGGTGTCAGAGGCGAGCCACCAGAAATAGGTGGCCAAGTGTCTTAGTCAGTTTGGTTTGCTATCACAAAATACCAGAGACCAGGTGTCTTATAAACAATGAAAGTTCATTTCTCATAGTTCTGGAGGCTGGAAGTCTGAGACCAGGGCAGCAGCATGGTCAGACTCAACTGAGGGCCCTCTTCAGGGCTGCAGACTGCTGAATTCTTATTCTGCCCTGAATTGGTGGAAAGGACAAGGCAGCTTTCACCTTCCAAATCACCTTCCAAAGGCCCCATCTACTAATAGCATCACATTGGTGATTAGGTTTCAGCACATGAACCTGGAGGGACACAGACATTCAGCACCAAGAAAACATGCGTCTCACTTTCTGTGCCTCACAGTGATACCATTGGAGCATCAACAGAGGAAATCTAGGAACCTCACAAACACTTAAGTGGCCTGTATTAAATACTGCTTGACAGATTCAAGTGAAGAGTAAATCATGATTATAAAAGAGGAGGAAAAGCTTTTATTGTTAGTTACAGTTGAAAACTAGAAGCCAACATGTGGATAATGTTTTAAAAAATAAAGTGCAATGAAACAAATTTCAAAGCAAATAGAAAATGAAGGCTTAATGTCAGGAAAAAATATCTGCTTATTCAGCTAGATTTTAAGTATTAACATCACTGTCCCCCCCAAAAATGTTGTTCCCATTGACATTTAAATAGAACTTTAACATATACACCGGGTGAATAGTCTGGCCCAGTTCTCAGCCACAATCTATGATTTTAAAATCACTAAACATGCAAACTTGCCAGATACGATATTTATAACAAGAATTTAAGTTACTACTTACAGGTAGGTTTTTGTCAGGAGTTTTTAGGCCCACATAGTTACCTATGGGTAACTATGGGTAGCTCTCTCTTTTCAAAGCAACAGGTAAGGTTTTTTCATACTCCAACCTTTGCAACAATGACCTTTATTACTGCTCACAAGTATGAGTTTCAGCATAATGAGAAAATGAACTCTTTTCTCAGGAGAGCACCCGTATCTCCAGTGGGCAATGCTTTGAGCATCAGGGAGCCTCCTGACCTCAGGTTTAGTCTGAGGCTCTGGTATGCATGACAACCAATGTTTGGATTAAAAGAATGCAAAGAAAACATGGAAATTATATAAGTCCATCCTCCAGTTTACAGATGAGTCCAGAAAGAGTAAGCGACTTTCTGAGGACCCTTCTTTCCACTGTGCCTTGTTATGTCTGTCCTACTGGTGAGTACGTTTCATTTCTTACATGGCATAAGTTGGAACTATTTGTGCCTTTTGTTTTATCTTGCCCTTCTACTTTACAAAACAACTCCTACCTCAGAAATGGGCTAGAGCTTATTTATAGAACAACATGCCCTAAACTTAATATACCTTACTTTCAACTTCAGTTTGCATGAATATTAACTGTCCCTTAGTGGTTTCCCAATAGTTTATACTTAGGCTATAATTCTAAAATGATAAAATATAGAAATTGACATAAAATGAATATGAATAAAAATCGGAATACGTACATAAATACATACTACCGTGACATACTACACATTTACATGCATCAGAATGCCTAAATGAAAGGATGGATAGCACCAAGTGTTGGCAAGGACATGGAGCAGTGGTAACCCTCACACGTTCCTGCTGAGAGCATAACTGATATAAACTCTTTAGAAAAGCATTTGGTAGTATCTCTTAAAGCTAAACATGAACACAGTTTATAGCTGAGCAATTTCATTCTGCAATATATGTGCACACAAAATAAACATGAGCTTATTCACCAAAAGACACATCCTCAAATAGTCATAGCAGCACTATACCTAAACTAAAACTGGAAACACTCAAATGTCCATGACAGTAGAACAGATAAATAGATTGTGATATATTTGCATCACCCCACAAAAAAAGTTATACTTTCCTTAAAATGGTGATATCCACTACAAGCCATTGGATCCAAATAATCGAAATACTGAGTCTTAAAATGGCTTAAACAATGAAGAAATCTGCTACCTCACATAACTAGAAATCCATAGATAATCTCAGTTCAATGGTTTATTAGAACAACAGCTTAGGAATGCTATAGCATTTTTAGTTTTTGTTTTAGTGTTGGTTTCAATTTCTTATGGGAAACAAGATAGTGACCTTAATTTCAGGCACTCTATGCAAACATAGCTATGTCCAGAAGTAGAAGAAGGTGAACTATCTTTTACTTATTTCCTTTCACTAGGGAAAAAAACAACTTTTCTTCAGGAGGAAAATAGCATAATTTCTCTCATGTTTGAAAATTCAGTTACATACATATCCCAAAGAAAATCACTGGCAAGAGAAATAAGATGATAATTTTTTTTTTTACAATTTATCATAGAGACAAGGTCTTACACAGTCTAGTCTCAATGCTCAGCCTCAAGCAATCCTCCCACCTGGGCCTCCCAAAGTACTGGAATTATAGGCGTGAGTCACTGCACCCAGCAGACTAAGACTGATTTCGGTCTTTCTTCTGGAATGGAATTAAGCATTTATCACCGTCACAACTAACAATAATAATATGAACAGCATTTTTTGTTAACTTCCAATAAAGGATTTCCAGTTTCTGCTGAGAGATGGAAACAGTGCTAGTCCCACACTTACAACAAAATTACTAGACAAAGAGTGAATTCACAAATTTTCTCTTACCTATTAACATGCTGAGTTTCAGGGAAGCCAACTATTCAGAATCAGGAAACAGCAGTTGTCTATAGTGAGAGACAAGAGTTGAGTACTTACCCAAGTACCTCCCTGAAAATATCTATTAATTACAAAATGAAAATTAGTACCTTTATAATGGAGAAAAGTGACAGGTGCCACTTCACACAAGTGACCAAAGATAACATCACCAGTGATGAGTCAGGGTGACATCATGTGGTTCCTTATATGATACAACCAAGCAGGTCCTTTACCTCTGTGGTATTCATCCCCCCAAATTTATAAACTTACAGCAAAATTGTGGGCCCCCTTGCAAAACACCTGGTGATAACTCTTCAGAGGTAAGGTGATGGAAGGCCAGGAAATAATGAGGAATAGTTACAGATTTGAGGAACCTAAGGAGATGTGACAACAACATGCAATGTGCTGGATCACTGGATCAGACGCTGAAACAGAATGAGAACATTAGAGGAGGAAATGACGAGATCCAAATGGAGTCTGTGGTTTGATTAGTAATATTATGCCAATTTAATTTCTTACTTTGATAATTGCATCATGGGTATGTTAGATGCTAACAGGACTGAACGAAGGGTGCACAGAAAATCTTTGTACCGTGACTGCAGCTCTTCTGTAAGTCTAAAATCACAGTAGAACCTCTGTAAGTTGACCACCCAAAGGACTGTAACAAACTGGTCAACATACAGACGTGGCTAACATAAGGAACTAGGCCTTCTATACTGATACGTACATGTGGTGCACATCTTTTCTATGAAAATTAGGTCGACTTAAGGGGGCAATCAACGTAGGGAGGTGGTCGAGTGTAGAGGTTCTACTGTATTTTGAAATTAAAAATTTTAAATACAACTTCTTGATATTTTTCTATTCTTTTTTTCCAGGACTTAAGTCTTCAATTAAGGTTGGATGCCGTGGCTCATGCCTGTAATCTTAGCACTCTGGCAGGCCAAGTTTGGAGGATCACTTGAGCTTAGGAGTATGAGACCAGCCTCAGCAAGAGTGAGATCCCTTCTCTACTAAAAAATTAGAAAAATTAGCCAGGCATTGTGGTGGGCTCCTGTAGTGCCAGCTACCTGGGAGGCTGAGGCAGGGGGATTCCTTGAATCCAGAAGTTTGAGATTGCTGTGAGCTAGGCTGATGCCCTAGCACCCTAGCCTGGGGCAATAGAGTGAAAGTCTATCTCAAGAAAAAAATCTTCAATTAATATTATCAAACTTTCACTTATTTTCCCAGTTCTCTATAGCAGTAGCATTTGTGTCAACAAAATGAAGTGACTATTATTATGGTCCTTAGGCACTAAACAAACAACCAAATAGAAAGTTTTGGGTGGCATAGAAAGATACAGCCAGTTAATGATTTAAATGTCATGAAGCCAAATAACTTTGCTCTTATACTATTTTCCTTTTTCCTGTGTATCTTGCTTCAGAAGTAATTTTCTCAACTCATCCACAGCTCATAAATCTTTTTCTATAATCCTTATAAATCATTGAGAAAGAAGCTCCTCTTTTATTAACTGCATTACATGCTTTAAATAATAAAGACTGCAGAGGATTTTACTAAGTAGCTTCATAGTTGCTAATCTGAGCTATAAGACAGCAAACAGATGCAATAAGTTCTTAATATGACACAAATACTTAGGTGCTTTTGCAAGAGAAATAATAAAAAACACTAAAGGGATTGCCATTTGTGATGGAAATTAGGGAATAATGCAAGGGTCTACCAAAGCAAAGGTAAAAAAAAAAAATGCTTTCTAGCTGACTATTGATTATATGTTTTTTCCTACAGAAAACATTGACCATGGTGTTTATTCCTTGTTCCATCATGGTTTACTACAAGTATGGAGGAAAGGCAGGAAGTGGATAATTTGCCTTTCTAATTCATAGGTCAGCAGGTCCTGTGGAGCCACAAATGAAGCTATTAAAGAGGCCTGGGCACCTCCCAGGGAGTCCCCACAGGAAGGAAGCATGAAATGAGGAAGTGGTGAACAAAACAGTGAGAGTGACAGAGACTGCTGTGTGCTCAGCTAAGCCCATGTCCACTTCCTCTTGGGTGGGCAGCTAGAACACAGTGCCCAGTCTCCCTTGCAGTCAGGCAGGCCCATAAAACTGAGCTTTGACCATAAGACGTAGGAGGAAGTGATACAAATCACTCACAGAACTGGCCTAAGACAAAGGTTTCTGGGATCCTCCCCATCCTCTTTCCTCTCCTGTTTTGTGGCTGGTTGTTTACGCCCAAGGCTGCATCACTCAGCCCAAGAATAAGAAAGGGAGCCCTACTGTGCCTAGGGTTCTGAGCCATGGCCCAGCAATCACTACATCCTTGGCAGTCTGTGATGAAGTATGACATGAGCTGGAAATACATAGTTATTGTCTATGCTACTGAGAGTTTGGAGTTCTTTGTTATAGCAGCTGGTATGCCCCACTAATACGGTAGGCCTTCTGGTATAGGAAACAGGCAATGCAGCAGAGTCCCAGCTCCCAGACTGCTAAGTGACATACTCTATCTGTCGTCCCTGGATAGACCAAAGTCAGCCAGGCAGGCTTGATTGCTTTTCTGCTATGTCTTCCATCTTATTTCATCTGTGTCCTTTCGTTATGTTGTCTAGGCTGTAGTTTTATTGTATTTGACCTTTAGGATAAGTGGGGTGGCTAAATGTTCCAGCTTTCCTAAAACAGTGCTAGTTTATGTCTCTTGCCCTGGTATGGTGATTAATATTAATCATTAATCCTTTTACTTTCAAAACTTTTTGTGATAAATTATATGGTCACTCTAATGATATGCCATCTTATCTCCCTTCTTAGGAATGGATGAAACATAAAGAATGAATAAAATAGACATCATAAAAAGTACTATAAGTATTCGAAGTTTTAGTTTCCACGATTATTTTTTAGATATTCAAAATATGGTCCTTTCTGTACAGTGTAATATACAGTATCATTTATTTATAAGTGGATCAATCACAATGAATAGAAAAATATTAAATGGGAAGCTGTATAATTTTTTTTTCTTTTGCAGTTTTTGGCTAGGGCTGGGTTTGAACCCGCCACCTCTGCATATGGGGCTGGCGCCCCACTCCTCTGAGCCACACGTGCCGCCCAAGCTGGTGTCATTCTTCCAGTGATTTAGAACAAATTATTTTCGTGTTGTTATATGAGACATTATTATAACATATTGAGTAACAAATTTGGTTATTAAATATGAAAAATAATTATAAAAGTGTGGCCATAATAATTTTGGATAAGGAAAATTTACATACAAATTTAGGATTCTCATAGTGAATATAACCAGAAGAGAGACCCAGATCACATACCATACCTGGAGCTAGGAATTTAAGTTTGTATTTAAGGCAATGCATAAAAATCAATTCCATTAAAAAGAATTTTGAACTGTTAAGAAATATCGTTCCCTGGCAAATGGAAGGTGCTTTTTATTTTCTGCATCAATAATTACACATCAACATTTCCTTAGACCCCTTAGAGATAGTTATAAGAGGGCAGTGCCTGTGGCTCAAGGAGTAGGGTGCCGGCCCCGTATACCAGAGGTGGCAGGTTCAAGCCTGGCCCTGGCCAAAAACTGCAAAAAAAAAAAAGAGAGATAGTTTTAAGAAATAACTTCAGAGGCCAGGAATGGTGGCTCACACCTATAATCCAAGCACTTTGGAAGGCTGAGGCAGGTAGATTACCTAAGCTTAGGAAAGCAGCCTGAGCAAGAATGAGACCCCTATCTCTAAAAAATAGCCAAATGTTATGGCAGGCACCTGTAGTCTCAGCTACTCAGGAGGCTGAGGCAAGCAGATAGCTTGAGCCCAAGAATTTGAGTTTCTTATGAGCCATGATGCCATGGCACTCTACCCAGGGTGACAAAGTGAGATTCTGTCTCAAAGAAAAGAAGAGTAATCACTTTAGACCATTTTCCTACAACTTTTTAAAAACAACAACAATAAAAAAAAACCTCTCATGACTATGAGTAAGTTAGGGCTAATTAGAAATTAACTTTAAAATAGCTTGTTTTTAAAATAGTTTCAGTGAGGAAACGTTTCCTTTAGGAAAGGAGAGAGTAGAAATCGGGAGTGGGCTTTAGCGAATATGGTAGTATAAAATCATAACAACTATCGTGTGACAGGGAAGGGCTATGAATACGTAAGTAGGAGATTCACCTTTACTATACCGTCCACAATCTTCCAAACCCTTGCCATTTTAAAGATGGATTACATCTCTATTTTAATTCTGACATGCAAATCTTATCAATTCTATTCAGGTCACCACCTGAACCTGTATTACCAAAATCTCTCTTACCTTACCTCTAATTTATTGTAAAAAATGTCATTAACCTTTCATGGGAATTAATCACAAAAGATACCGAAATTTTGTGTTATAACCTATACCTGCACTCCTATTTGAAACGTGCTCTACCGCATTGAGTTTCTGTCTGAAGTAGCTGATTTAAGCTTTTGATATAGTAGAGCTGGTACCCCATTCATTGTGTTATCATTTTATATAGTCTGTCCGTACAAACCCCAAGAGAAGAATGCACTGTCTGTCCATGAAAAATAACCCACCGTCTGTGGCTTATGGAAACAACGATAGAATTTTAAATACCTTGCAAAAGCCAGGCATAGCTATTGACATGATTTTTGCCAGGGCCCCTCTGGTTGAATGGCAACATTCAAATATAATGAACAGAGAACACAATTAAATTGTGTGAACAGAGAACACAATGCACCCTAATGAGGAATGGAGAACTGAGATTTTTATCATTTTTCAAAAACAAAGGCTTCCAAAATTTAAAATAATGGAGTAACATGGCCGCTGGAGAGGAGTGAGGGACGCATTATTAGACACAGCAGTAAATGTCAGATATAATATACGACAGCAATATTCTGCAGTTTGACTATGGCTCTTTTATTTCTTGTTCCCATGTATCTCCTGCTGTTAACTGTTCATCTCCCATCAATTTTATTCTCATCAGTAGTTGCCCTGGTCAGGCAGAAAGACTGTCTTGGTTTAATTAAATGGTCCCTCTAATAAGATGAAGCTAAACAGACTTGGGCATGCCTAAAGTGCCAGTTCTCACATGTGAGCAGGTGGTGACAAGCCTTGAGCTTACACTGAAGTCTGGATTTTATGTCGGCTTAAATTGAAGACTCAGAAAACCAGTCTGTATAAAAATTTCTTCAAGTTTGAGATTCCCCCTAAAAGGATAAAAATAATTTACACCAAGATAATTATTATTGATTCCTTCTACATGGAACTCTATCATAATGTCTTCAGTTATATGAAGCACCCAATGTTTTTGAATTCAGTAAAACTGTGGTCCAAATATTGTTCTATGAACCCTGCAGCATGTCCAGCTACATAATTTATTAGAATTAAAGTTTAGGTGTTGAAACATTGCAAGAAGTTATGGGTTGTTTGCAGGTCAAGAGATGATAATGCATGCACCTTCGATTCATCTTGAGCAATTTTAGTCTGATAAGAGGAAGATGAACAAGGAGGAAGAAGGGAACTGCGGTGTGTGATCTGATAACCTGGAAGGTTACAAGATACCTTCCACATGGGAGCAGGAATCCACAGGACCAGGCAACAACATCATCATTTTCAGATGAGTATGATTCTACACAAACCCTGGTAGCATGAAAATGAGTCTAATTCTACATAGGTTTGGTGGAAACTGGGGGAACCAGTGAGTGGTGGCAGACTCCGGGAAAAGCAGAAGAAACAGTCCTGCCCCAGACAGCCCTGTGAGGAATCACAATGCTCTGTTTGGGCTATCTCACTTGTCTGGACTGGCGGGAGTCTAGATTAGAGGTAAACTTAATCTGTAGAATATCTAAACACGATTTTCTTCTCCCATTTGTTATTCATAAAATCTTTTTAAAAAGGTCAATCCTCTACCTCAAAGCTTATTTTTACCTTGCCCATATTCTCTGTCCACCTTGCCCCTATACATATATAATATGAGGACTGCCACATAAGTTCATAACCCATACTAGAAAAAGTGCTGCCTACTTCATTGCTAAATATCACCCCTGTCACCTTCGAAGTCCTCCCCTTGGGAAGCTATGCAGTGACACCAGTGCCTGGTCCACCCTTCAAAGCAATTTGAAACTCTTTTTCTGGAATGACCATCAGAGCTGTCATCATACAGCAACAAAAATATTCAACAACCATGAGCACCACTCACCCAGACACTGGTCAACATGAACACAGCTGTGAGACACTGATATGCCAAGGTTAGGAAACCTTACCAAGTTGTTTGTACAGTGCTGCCAACATAAGCACACAGTGGCAAGTTTGCAAACTTAATTGTCAGACCTCATAAATCAGTATTCCAGGTATGTCCTGGGCACTGTCCACATTTGCTAATTTAAGCCCCACAATGACTCTGAGAGTACTGTCCCCCTTTTTAAGGGGAGAATGTAACTTAAAGTTAAGCAACTTACCCCAGGTTGCATAACAAGTTGAAAAAAACAGAGTTGAGTTCTGGTTGTCCCAAATCCAAAACCTACCCCTATTGGCCACTCTGTAGCATGTCCTGTGTGTTACAAGATCGAGTCAGGAATGGACTTTCATACACTGATTTCATTTTTTTTTATCCTGCTACATAATCTTATCTCTTCTATTGGTTCCCTAAAATTCACCCGAAGAAATATATTGTCATTTAACTTTTTTACAGTTTTCAAGTATTTATATACATTTCACCTCTCTGCTTCTGCAGCTAGCAAGGCAATAGACACTGTTTTTTTGCATAACATTTTATTTTATTCCTCCTATTGAATTCATTCCTAAGGATAAATTCCCAGAATTGGTATTATTTTGTCAAGGGATGTAAACACAAAATATTGAATTATTTTAAAAACATTTATATGCCTTATGGAATTTTTAGAAGACTTTTAATGAAGGCATAAAAATTATTATATTACATTCTCCAAACATTTCTTATGCATTTTTGCTACATGCTTGGCACTAAGCTACATGTTAGATATATAAAAACATTAGAAGATCAGATTCCTGTCTTCCTGGCACTCAATTCTACTAGGGTAGAAAATTGTTTATTTCTTTTAAATAAACATCATAAGTCATGTGATATCAAAATTCAAACCAGATCTTTATAAATCATTAAAAATAAAGAAGGCTACAGTAGTGAGGTATTTGTGTGTATTTTCATAAAGGAAGATATCACTTTCAGGGGCCCAGAGCAATCCCAGATCCCAAACTTAGCAGCACGTCCTTGGGCAATTAATCTCTTAGTCTCTTCATCTATGAAATAGATATAAATGTGTTATAGGATTAAGCAAGATAAACCTCTTCCCACTATTCATTAGTTAGTAGTAACTTTTAACTAATTGGGTGTTATGCTGGAGCCAGCTCAGAAAGACTTGTGATTGCTAAATTTTTAGTAATTTTGCAAAAAGGTTGTTAAACATGGTCATTATTAAATATTCCTCACGGTGCAAACTCTGACTACAGAAACTGGCAAATACTGCTAATAGAAGATCTTTATTCAGAGAGCAATCGTTAAACACCACCAGCATACCACTGACAATTACTATTCTTAGATGTATTATTATCCCTCCTGTGGGAAAGGTTGTTACAGATGGTGATCAGTGCCCACAAGTCAAATGGGTAGCAAAAGAGACTGGCCGGCTGGGCTTCTTTCTGCATTGCTGGTAGTGAAGTGTTCTCCAGATTGGGTAAGAAGCTACTGACTACATATGCAATGAGACACATTTTAAACATTCCCACATAGACAGCTCACTAGCAAACCATGTTGAAGTAGAATTTGAGATTACTTGGCTGATAATTACGAAAGGGAAAGAGAAGGGAATTCAGAGTAGGCTATGAAAGTAGCATTCATGATTTAAACCAAGTCGGTTTCAATTCTCACTCTGCCACTTACTAACTTAAACTTTGGTCTACAGAACCCCTCTGAATCTTGACTTTCTTATCTAAATAAAATAGGGATAATAACACTTAACGCATAAAATTGTTATGAGGATTAAATAAGATACTGTATTCTCCAGTAACCAACATAAAGTAGGCACTAAATATGACTCTATCTTTCTCCCCAAAGATGAGAAAGTCTCACGTGCATCTCCTGTGCTGTTCCTTTCTTCTTCCTCTCGGTGTAAATGAAAGAGAGACATTACTATTCATGGGATATGGTCTCAAGAATCTGCAAGGGGTGGTATCAGTGCAAAGTGAAAGGATTAGCTTTGGACAGAAAGAGGAGCAATAATTGTGAGGGAGAAGAGAAGGAAGTAAGCCTGGATTTAAATAAAGACAAATTTACAGGTGTGGAGTGGCAAGGTCAAGAAGTTTACACTTGACAGCTTCTGTCTCCTCTAAGAATTGACCAAAAGTTTGTTGTTCAAGAGTCTGGGAGTTGAAGAAGGCAGTTAGGCAGGGGACATGGGAAGTTGGGGAGAGTTCCTGGGTGGGAAGTATTACTGAGCATCCCTGAGGACACAGTTTGGATGGAGAGCACATTTGTAAGGAGTCTCCCTGCTACTTGACCTAGCAGGTCCCTGGGCCAGGCATGGGAGTGAAGACAGCACTGAATTGGAGGATCCAGGAATCAAACTGGTAGGACAGGAGCAGGAGAAAGGTGAGGCAGGAAAGAGGACTGCTCCAAAAGGGAATGAAGTGCTGGGTAGGAGAGAGAAAATCTGGAATCCAAGAGCTTGTTTAGGAGCATGAAGAAACAGGATGAGTCCTAGAACCAGAGCTCATGGTGAGCTCAAAGAGTAGCAGCCAAGGAAGGTACAGGTATGGGAGGGCCAGAGGGTGTGGGCGGTTGTCAGAAGCTGGGAACAGAAGTGGAATTTCTCAGGCTAAAGTTTTCTGGGTAGTAACAATGGTTTGGCCCAAACTAAGGGTATTCAGCACCAAGTCCTCTACAGCAGGAGGCGCTGTGGTTGAAGAACAAGACTTGGTGATATAGACAAGATATAAGGCTAGTTTTCCTGGGAGGCTGAAGATGTATCAGAAGGATATAAGGTTAGTTTTCCTGGGAGGCTGAAGATGTATCAGAAGGAAATTAAAAGAAGGAAACAGATCCAAAAATTTGAAATGCCAGTGGAATAAGCAGATACTCCCTCCAAGAAAACACATTTTGCTCACACTGGGATATGTTAGTATGTGTATGTTTACATGAAAAAATGAATCTTGTTGCTTCATAGCCACATGGCATTTAAGAAAAGACAAGATATAAACCCATATGAGAACCACTGAGATGTGTGGAAAATATAAGCATGAAATATAAGCAATCATTCCAGCTTCATTTGTGGAAGGAAAATACCAGAACTGTCAATAAAAATACTGTATAATGATTAAGGAGATTGTGGACTATACCCAGACCAGATGCCCAACACGGATACTAACCTTCTGAAATGGTCTAGTTATCCTTTGGGGAGATATAAACTTTTATAAACTATTTTCCAAATTCCAAAATCCTAAAACCACAGTACTATATTAACTGGTTGCTAAAACGATGCTGATAAAGGCTGCACAGTAACAGGGGAAGTACTTGTGGTAATAAATTAAGAAAAAAATCAGGGTGGTGCCTGTGGCTCAAAGGAGTAGGGCACTGGCCCCACATGCCGGAGGTGGTGAGTTCAAACCCAGCCCTGGCCAAAAAAAAACCTGCGAAAAAAAAAATCAAAGGTAGGATTTAGATATATGGCCACAGTATGTTTCTCAGTGTGTAAGTTACAAACTTATAGAAAAATCTAAAATTATACTGGATTCTATCTCCTCTTTCTTTTTTTTAATTTTTTTTATTAAATGATAGCTGTATACATTAATGCAAACATGGGGTACAGTGTAGTGTTTTCATATACATTTTGAAATACTTTCATCAAGCTGGTTCACATAAATTTCATGT
The DNA here is from genome assembly GCA_963575145.1 of Galago senegalensis. Taxonomy (NCBI): domain Eukaryota; kingdom Metazoa; phylum Chordata; class Mammalia; order Primates; family Galagidae; genus Galago; species Galago senegalensis. Next base: position 26 of record CAUYTI010095906.1, on the reverse strand, counting down.
CATTTGCTTAGTCATTGTGTCAAAAC